>OY982573.1:16634989-16686345 GCA_963859945.1 Euplagia quadripunctaria | reverse complement strand
CGGGGAGTAGTCGTTTTTTTACATATTTTTTTTTGCTATTTCAATTGTTCATTAACTGTTCTTCATTGTTCTTTTTTTTTTGTTCGTTCTTAGTTTTTTTATAAAGTAAAAAATTGCTCTCTTAAGTTGGCGCGGAGAAGTAATTTTTTTACAATTTTTTTTTGCTATTATAACTGTTCTTTATTGTTCGATCAAAACTTTTTTTTGTTTGTTCCTAGTTTCTTTTTTTAAATGAAATAAATAATTACTAAAATTAAATTTTCAAGTACAGTGTCCGCATGTTTAATTTCGCAATTTAATATCAATCTTATTTGCTTAAGATATATCAAAACCTCTCCATATAGGACACAATAAGGAGTCAATTATCCGTATACAAGGGGGTATCTCCTAGATGAACTGTAGGTATAATTCTGTAACCTACTTTGAGCGCCTGCATCCTGTGCAAAGTGAACGGAAGAGGTGAGTTGTGAAGCTCATGCGCACGTCTCTCGGCCCAATGTAATGCCGCGGCCGGCTCTCCTTCGGCCAAAGCCACGGCGCATCGTTGGAGCAGCGCGAAAGTGCATGTTCGTTCTACGCCAGTAATTTTAGCTTCCGACACGAATGAATCACCAACATCTTCGAGTCCCTGTGAAAGGTCTATCTGTTATTAACGCTTAATAAAATCAGAACTTCATCCATAAAGTAATATATGTATAGATATAGTAATATATGAACTTAATCGTACGTGAAGAGAATTCTTTGTACCTACCCATTTTTTAAACAAACGCGCACAGATAGCAATATGAAATTTGAAATATAAATTTTGAAATATTTAACGTTTATATGTAGAAAAAGTGCAGAAAGCTAAGCTCAAGTTATACTGGTCAATGAACAAGATTTAAAAAACGGTCGAAATTCGACCACCTCTAGTATGAGGAATCTCTTCATTTATTAATCTTGTTGGCTTTCATCATACTATTTGCAACAAACCTTCATGTCACAGCTAACCTAATAAGCTTTTTTCTTTAATAATTTGATGACATTTGACAAAGCAACCTATTGTTGCGGTGACTATGTGTGTGTTGATCTATAATTAGGTTTCCTCAAAAGGAAAAAAGGAACCCTTATTCGCAGAAACCCGTGGACGCACCAAGTTGAAATTAATACCAAATACTTATGTCTGCGTTCCCTTGAAACTGTAAAAAAATCAACCTTCTAAGTCAACGCAATCAAAAGATACGGCCATTTAAGTCTTAGATTTGACCAAATTTGAACATTTTGCAAGTAAAATAAAACCTATAGGGTACTTCCCATTGACCTAGAAACATGAAATTTGGTAAGAAGTAAGGTATCACAGCACAAGTAAAGGAAAAAATCATCGTGGAGGCATCAAGTTGAAATTAACATCAAATACTTATGTTAGCAGTCCCTTAAAGCTGTAAAAAAATCAACCTTCTAAGTCAACGCAATCAAAATATACGGCCATTAAGCTTTAGATTTTAACAAATTTAAAGATTTCAGGTAAATCAAAACCTATAGACCCAGATATACGAAGAATTCTGGGATCTTGAAATTTGGTAAGAAGCAAGGTCTGGCAGTACAAGTAAAGGAAAAAATCCGAAAGTCTTTAATTTGTTGTTATATCATATAAAAAAATTGTTTTTGTGATTACAAACTTATATTTTGCGGTCGGAAAGTTGACTTTGTCGTACATGGAAATACATAATTAAATCATGTATTTAATAAACTTCTTCATTACATAGCTTACCTTATACAATTATGTACGTATTCAGATACCTCAATTAAGTATAACCGACCGAATTCGAAGGTCTCAAAATAACCCGTTATGTTTGAACAGTAATTTGATGTACTGTGTCACATAATCATATTATTATACGCATGCAATGCCATTTAACTTAATAAGGAAACCTGTAATAGACCGCCGAGTAAAATGCCGGAGGTACTTTTTTTAGTCATTCAATGAAACATTTTATCTTGAGTAACACGTACGAGGAACAATTTTATGTATATTTTTACTGAATATTAAAATTTCAACAAAATATTTTTAAACTTCATAAGTAGGTAGTATTGAAATTATTTGAAACTAGTGATGTGCCGGATATTCGTATCCGCGGATATCCGAGGGAGAAAAAGATCTTGACAATCGATTTGACGGATCTTAAACGGATCTTTTACGTTATTATATTTTATTACGTTAATAAAATTCTAAATTTATTTTGCTAAAATTCAATAAGAACCGATTTCCACGGGACTTTCACTGGCTAGAACTAGATAGAGCTAGATAGCTGATGTTATAAGGAGTAACTTAGGTTACTTTTATTTTGAAAAAGGAATTAGAGTTCCGCGCAAAATAAAAAATATGCACACGCGAGCGAAGCCACGCGGGAACCGCTAGTTATCCGCATTCGTATCCGCGGATATACATTTTTATGATCTCGCACATCACTATTTGAAACATACTAATCATTTCTTCTCTAAGACTATGGTTAACATTTAAATGGGGCTGGGAATCAAACCAACTAAAACAACACGGATCAATATCTGAGGCAACGTAACCGAATGGCATGAAATAAATTACCGGTTAGCTTGGAAGACCCTGGCCTCTGAGAGTTCCAACCTCCATTAGTTCATGGTTTTTAAGAGCTAGAAATCTTTAGTATTACATCATCTCGGCATCCGTTCCAGCTCAGTTGTTGTGGTCACAACAAATCACGGACGTACATTCGCGTTACATTGACGGTCTTTAGCTCAATGTTGTAGGTGTATGTATAAACATAATAACATAAAAACTCAAAGGATAAATTTAAAGTTTACCTGTCTATACAAATGTTGCGCTATTGCCTGCTCCATTATTGGCCTGTTTGCATCATTGCAGAACGTTTCGGCCTTAGGTGCTACTGATGCATAATCAGCAATAAAATGTCTATCGATTGACTTTCCCACCCTGGATACTGTTGCATGTAGTTCTCTATGGTCTGCAAATATATTGTCAATTTAATAACAAATTACGGCTTTTTTATTTATATTATATTCTAAAAAAATTATTAATTGTTATAGGAATTACATGTCTAGTAATTTTAGAACATTTATTACTAAATGCAGGAGCTTAAAACAGCCAACCTTTACCCTGCAAATCTATTCTACTCTACTCCACATTGAGGTTGCCAGTTTCTGACAAGTGCCCAAGACCAGGGTTCCCAGAGACTTCATAGATAGGTTATTACTAAGTCTCCTTCTAAAGGACCCCATTAAGCAAAACTTTTTTAATTAGCTCGCGAGTATGATCTCAACCCACTTGATGGTAATCTACCTTAAATTGAGGTTCAAAGAATGAAGGCCATCATTGTAGATACTAACAAAACTAAAATGATGGTCCTCAGTTTGACGGCCTCGAGAGAGGCCATTTTCATTCTCCGCCTAAAGGACCTGGAGTAGTAGGTCGAAGGACTTGTGGTGGTGTAGAATTTCCAATTTTAATAGTGCGGCAAACATAGAGATGATAAGCCTTAACCGTTTCGTTCTTGTGGGAATTGTTTTCATCATATGGGGGTAACACTTAAGCCCGCCATGTGTTGTTCTGGATAGGAAAGGAGAGGATGGGATTAATTGAAAGAGCTCATCGACGAAACACTCGCCATGGCAGTATAAAGGCGGTAAAATACTGCCAAACAGGCTACGTCTCTACGCACCTGCTAGGGGTCAAGGGCGTTAGTGACCTCAAGACTCTCTGTTATGCGGACAGCATGTCGCTACACACCATCGAGAGCATCTAGTAAGTGCTGTGCAGAGCAAATTCAGAGGTCTTTTATCCTCGATGTCAGCCTGCTTAGCCGCAGGATGCCGATGATACCGCACGTGCTGTATGCTATATATACATATATAATGCCGATGGACAACATATAATTTGGTTTGGTTTCGACATATTGTTAGACCCGATGAGGTAATTCACAGGGATTTGTTAAAGTTTGAGTAAACATTAACACAGTTACATCTATCCCAAAGGAGTTATTACATATTCAAGATTAAAAGAGCATAAAGATCTCATGCAGAATGGTAACCCTGCATTATTTCCACTTTGCAAAATATCATCTTGTCGAAATTACAACTTTGAACTTTTTCAAAGATGTCAACCAAGTATTTCATTCATAAAAATATTTTCTGTCTATAAAATGTCAAGAAAGAACTTAAACCATTTTAACAATTACAACCCAAATCTTACATCTGTTATAATGTTGCACTACTAATATAGACTTAGACATGTAATAATAAACATACCAGTAGACATTTGAAAGACACCTTGCTTGACTGAGCCTGCCAGATCACTAACTGTCATCGCCTGTGCAGGTGAGAGAGGTGTATTGGTAGGCTCTGAAACATATCAGTGAAGTATAAATTTCTGTAAAATATAGAAATAGCCCAGTCAAGGAACTAAAACAGAAAAAAAAGGCATAACTTTAGGCACATATGGCGATAAACATACTGGAAATGAGATATAACACGAAATGTAAAAAAGTCTCTATTTTTCGTTAAATTGTAAAAAAAAAATTACGCCCCCCTTGTCCAGACTGCGGGAATTGATATTCTTAATAAGCGCATTTTTTTTACTCTGTTTCCAAAAATAAAAAATTTTGATAATCAAAATGTCCATTTTTGATAATAAAACACCTAGGTTGACTGGGCTAAAACTGTAGAAAATGATGAAATTTTTAGAGTCAATGCTTAATATACCACAGCCTCCTATCATAGATCTTCAGCAAAAGTAATGGTTATGGATAACCTATGTAAAAAAAAATTGAGCAGATAAATGACAAAATGTTGAATATTTCTGTTCTAATTCAATGACAGAATGTATGATTAAAATAATGTAAAAAATTCAAACTGACTTTGAACAAAAGAGTTGTGAGCCGATTTTTGGGATTTATATTTTTTTCTTCTACATTTATATTCTTCTCTTATTGCTGCTTCCATATTAGACTATATGTTTATGGTTATTCTGTTAGCTAGTCCGATAACTATATAAATAAATAATGTAATAAATAATACAGACCAGATTTAACAACCTGAATAAATGAAATGACCCTTACCATAGATCTTTAAAACTGTAAAAAAATTCAACATTTCTGATCATAATCAGAATGTAATATAATAATCAAGGTCTCCTTAAAATCTGTTCTTAACATAGGATCACCAATATCAAACCTCAAAACCTACAGCACTTATTTACTCCTTACCTAATTTCTTAGACTAGATAAGGACAAGTCACATTAAAAATTTTATTTATAGTTTTAATTACAGAGATAAACTATATACTTAAGTTGAGGGTGAAAGGTACAAAGCTTTAAATATGTGTTTATTTTAAGTAAGTGTTCAATCAATTACAGGTTCATTTATGTGCAGCGATATGAATGTTACTTCAGGGACTGAAAGCACAAGATAAATCATTGTAAAATGAATCAGGTATCATCAACAAATGTGTGACAGTCACCTTTTCACCGCTTACTACACATTTAGTTATATGAAAGTTAACAAAGGCCAACGCACAAAGCACTTACGTTTACTTAATTCTTTCCTAAGATCTTCAACTTGGTCGATTATATCTTGAAGAGCTCTACTTGTATGATCATTTATATTGTTAAATTTCATAATTGCTTTGTCCAAGTCCTGTTCAACCCCGACGCAGGAATCCATGGTAATATTTTTCACAATGTCCAAGTTATCACTTATTTAACGTTACAACGTCTACGATGACGTATCGACAAGTAGGTAAATAAATTCTTAACAACGGTTACTACACGTAAATATTTTTAGAAATACAACTAGACATCTTACATCTGCCTAGATTTCTAAAATAATACAGACAAATCACATCACAGATAACTAAATAGTTGTCAGAGTCAGACAGAATCAAAGAGATGTCATTATCAAATAGTTAATGGATCATGGTAATAGAGGTTGACAATTTTCGACTTTTTTTTTAGTACTTTAGTAATGTTCGATAAAGTTAACGTATGTATATTTTCAATATAAACCCGCCAAGTGCAAGTAGAACTAGCTTGGAATGGTTTCCGTACGATGAATTGCAAATCTAAGTTTGTACAATACTGTATTATTCCATGATATTAAGACCATGGACTTCTTATAGGTTTTCCTGTATAATCGTTAAATAAAGAACTGTTTTGTTTTGTTTGTTGGCCGTGTTAGAAAATCAAAACAAATAATTACAAACTTTACCGTTTTAAAGTTATTTTAGTTAGGTAGTACATGGAAATTGACCATTCTTTCCCTCTATCTCTGAAACAGAGAATAAATTTAAAAAAAAAATACAGATCTTCAATCTTTACTTACAGTTTACGGGAACACTTATAATACAAGTAGTCGCTAATAAATAATGTGCGTACAAACTTACATTTGCAGTTGGAATGTATGGGAGAACATGCTATTCAACTACAATGTTAATTTTGTTGTTGGCACAAAGTATTCAATACATATTAATCGTATCGTACGAAATCCTCTCCACGCATCTCCTAACCCTCTCTTCAACTTGCACTTGAAAGGTTTTTTTTATAAATTGTCAAAAGAGTCCTATGTTCAGTAGAAAATTGTATGAAATAATAACTATTGATAACGTCCGCGTGAACATTTCTACTTTTATAAATAGATAGATAGATAAAAACGTAAACAGTAAACTTTTTTTTTTAACCATGAGCCGACATATCGATTTTACATTTCTTACTTAAAACATGACGAAGTTTCCTGCAAACTTTCACCCCCTGATTTCATTCTGAGCCCTTAAGGGAATAATTTCCAAAAATCCCTTCTTAGTGCTCACTCACTAAACTTTAAGGTACCTTTATGCACAATTTAACTCTTCTAGACCCAGCGGTTGGGCTCTGCGTTGATCGATCAGTCAATCAGCCAGTCAGTTTCTTCTTTTATAAATATAGAAGATTGGTTTTCAGTATTAAGTTTAATCAAAAACATGAACTAGTACCAGGTTAACTTTTGATCTAGTGTGAGCCCTAAGTACTTAACCTCACTAAACAAAGAAAGGACTTTGAGTAGTTTTGGATTTGACAAACTTTCCGGCTTCCTTTTAATTGTGAATGAAATTATCACAGTTTTGCAGTCTGCGTTGATTGATAATTTGTTGTCTCTGCACCATAAACTTACTATACTTTACGATAGTATACTAAGTTTATGCTCTGCACAGGGGCGTAGCTGCCACTGTATCAACCGTATCAATGATACGAGGCCCCCGAGCTACAGGGGCCCTTAACGTGTGTAAGCAAAACTTAGTAAAATGTTATCCACAATGTCACTTAATCTCGTGCTTCCCGGAAAAAAAACATATAAAAAACTGTCTTACGTGCCATAGAGAGTTTTCACTTCAGAAATGACAAAAGTCAAAAAAAGCAATCTCTTTTTAAGGTTCCGTACCTCAAACGGTAAAAAAGGAACCTTTATAAGATTACTCTCTTGTCAGTCGTTACTTCTGCTATAAGACCTTGCTTTTAACCAAAATTGACATTTCTAGGTCAACCGGAAGTACCCTATAGGTTTTGGGTCGAAAACCAATAGGATACTTCCCATTTACCTGGAATCATGAAATTTTGGTAAGAAGCAAGGTCTGACAGCACGAGTGAAGGAAAAAATCCGAAAGTCGTTAATTTGTTGTTATTTCACATAAACAAAAAGTTTTTGTGATTTCAAACTTAAATTTTGCGATTGGATTGTTCACTTTGTCGTACATCGCAACCGCAAAGTTAAGTTTGTCTTTCGAAAAGGACGGGCAAGTCTTTGAGAATTGATTCGTGAGATGGACGTTTACAAGTTATTTTGCTTACGGAACCCTCGGTGCGCGAGTCAGACTCGCACTTGTCCGGTTTTTTTCCCGGGTTAAACGTGCGCCTAAAAGTTGGCAACATCCTACATCGGTTATTGCGGGATTTCCCCGTTTAAAGCATTTTTGTTTCTTTTGTGAGAAATCTTTACCCTTCATTTGGGCCCCCCAACTAATTTTGATACAGGGTCCCTCCAAGGTACGCTACGCCACTGGCTCTGCACCATGTATTGATAGGTCCATGTAATAAGATGGTGTGGAGGCATAGTCTTCTGACTATGACCACGAAGTCGTTTGCGAAACATTGTACTTATGTCATAGTCGCCATTAATCATTTGTACAAGAAGTTGGTCAACAGCAAGGATCCAAATTAGTAGCAAATATTACTACATGATTCCAAACAACAACTAATCCATTACGTTATTTACCGATAAGCAAGTTGACAGCTGTCAGTTGGTATCATACATAACATACATGCTAATATACCAAGTTTGTGCATATATATTTACTCTATGAAGCACTGTCTGTTTATCGGTTAGTGACGTAATCAAACACATGTGGCAAATGCGAGTGTTTTAGCGGAAAATTTTAAAAGCCACTTTATGTTTTCGATTTTTTCTTTTCAAATACTGAAAGTGCGGATCTGATAATTGAGTTTAGATTTGAGTAAATAGCCTACCTGCTGCTCGAAAGACCAAGTCAGAAACTACCGACAGCTTCTAGACAGTAACACATATACAACGCATGTAGCGATGCATGCAGATATTATAACGTTATACATTATTAAATACATACTTCGTAAATTTGACTACAGAGGAGATAGTATTACGAAAAGTTAAAGCAATATTTAAGGTGGTGTAGGGTTTAGGTAGTCTCAGGTGGATCGGAAGAATCTTGTTTTTAGCTTTAAAATGGGCATTTATACTTACACCTTCATCAGTATTGTCTATGATAAAAAGTAAAAACTAACAATTTTTTATATAATCTGTGGAACGTTTTTGTCTATCGTTATTGCACAATTGCTCGATCAGCCGACTTAGGTTAGATTTTTTGTCGAAATCGTTTTTGAAATATATTATTACTGTATCTAATAACAATACGCAAATATGGCGCAAAGTAAGCTGAATGATATGGCAGGTAAATTCGCAAAAGGAGGACCACCTGGTCTTAGCAATGGGCTGAAAGCGTTGGCCGTTGTAGGTGCGGCTGTGTATGGCATCTCCCAATCGTTATTTACTGTCGAAGGTGGTCATCGTGCCATTATGTTCAACAGAATAGGAGGTATACAGCAAGATGTCATGAGCGAAGGTATACACTTTCGGGTACCATGGTTCCAATACCCTATAATTTATGATATCAGGTCAAGACCACGAAAGATTTCCTCACCAACAGGCTCAAAGGATTTGCAAATGGTAAATATTTCGTTGAGAGTCCTTTCTCGCCCAGACGCCATCAGTCTACCCACAATGTACAGACAACTAGGCACTGATTATGATGAAAAAGTGCTTCCATCTATTTGCAATGAAGTTCTTAAATCCGTTGTGGCCAAATTCAATGCATCCCAGTTGATTACTCAACGGCAGCAAGTCTCACTTTTAATTAGAAGAGAGTTAGTTGAGCGTGCAGCTGATTTTAATATAATTTTGGATGATGTATCTCTTACTGAATTAAGCTTTGGCAAGGAATATACTGCTGCAGTTGAAGCAAAACAAGTTGCTCAACAAGAAGCACAGCGTGCTGCCTTTGTAGTTGAAAGAGCCAAGCAGGAGCGCCAGCAAAAAATTGTACAAGCCGAGGGTGAAGCTGAAGCAGCTGAAATGTTGGGTAAAGCCATGGGAATGAATCCTGGTTACTTGAAACTTCGTAAGATCCGTGCTGCTCAAAGCATCTCAAGAATGATTGCTCAATCACAAAACCGTGTGTTCCTTCCTGGAAATAGCTTAATGATCAACCTTCAAGACCCTACCTTTGACGATTTGTCTGAGAAGCTGACTAAGAAGAAGTAACATGAGGATGAGAGTGTGTATGCACTGAGCCTGGAGCCTGCAACCACTCTTACAGATGATGATACCGCCATAATTATAGCTGGTGCTGCTTCAGTTGCTGTCTAATGCATTTGTGTCTTATGTATTGTTAATTGCAAGTTGTGTAAAGAGTTAACAAGTTAGAAAATGTACTATTGCATTTTACATTATTTAGTTGTAGGTTACTAGTATGTATGGGAATCTTAAAATAAACAAAAAAATTATAGTGTTGTTATTGCTTGCAAATACCACTTTTTCATTTAAACTACGTAAAGAATAGATTGTCTATTCTAAGAAAACCTTTTTCATTTGTTTAAAATATTACCAGTTTATTTTTATATTATAGGGGGCAAACAAGCAGACAGGTCACCTCATACTAAGTGACTACCGTCGCCCATGGACACCTGCATCTCAAGAGTCACAAGTGCGTTGCCGGCCTTTAAGATGGGAGTACGCTCTTTTCTTGAAGGTCGTATCGTTCCGGAAATACCGGAGGCGACAATTTGTTCCAGAGATTGGTTGTGCGAGGCAAACAATTTCTGGAGAACCGCACAGTGGTGGATTGCCAATTATCCAGGTGATAGGGATGAAAGTTTTGTTGCGTTGAACGAAGGTGAAATGTTGCGGTCGGTATAAGTCCGAACAATTCCTCGGAGTACTCCCCGTGATACATGCGATAGAGAATACACAGTGAAGCTACATCTCTACGCAACGCCAAGGGGTCAAGCCGATCTGAAATATCCTGGCAATTGACGATTTGAGTCGCTCTCTGTTGAATGTGGTCAAGAGAAGCTGGTATTTTCTGATGGACTTCTAAAGCAACGAAAATGCTTAATCTAGAATCATGTTAGGAATACTGAAATTCAAGTTTTGGAATACAAATGTTTAGAGTAATATTTATATCATTTATTTTCTTTAAAGCAAGCCATCCCTGTTGTCAATGACAAATATCTATTCTAATTCATAAAACTAATGCTATCTATGGCAACCCTTTGTCAGCTTATTAATCTGACTTACCGCAACTGTGCAGACATGGTACATAAAGTGTGATAATACACATTTGACTGGCCCGTTGGTCTAGTGGTTACTATTTTTTATTTTTTTTTATTTGTAATTACAACTTACATGTAAGATAGGACCTGTGACCAAAAGGTGAGAATGATATTAATAATAATAACTTGACACATTTCACACACGGCCGTCTGATCCCAAATTAGGTGGAGCCTGTAATAAGGTAACCAGACTGCTGTTTAACATACACAGGATGTTAGTGAAACGCTCCCGAAGACGAAGACAGATGATAGTACTAATGGTACCTTTGATGATGGGTCAGGAAAAAATCGATAGTTTGAACCACTTTCATATACCATGTTATGGTATATAGCTATATGCCTAGGAATATAACTATACCACGGCTATAACCATCTTACTGCGACATACTATATATAATGTTTTACATGTTACAAGTTATCATATATCCAGTTTCTTAGCTTCAGCTTTATATCCCCCACACAAAGATTTATAATCATTTGGATGGTGCAATAATAGGGCTGTTGATTGATTAATTACCGATTGACTGCTCTACAATCCTGACACTGAACAGTTGCAAGTATGTTCCCTTTTTTTTTTAAGTAAGTACCCTAATATTATAGTACATATGATATTTCTTTCAGTCTAGACTTACATATATTCTTTTTGCAATTGCAATGTTAATGTTCTGGTTTCCATGTAGTTTTATACTACATTTGTTTTAGGTATAATACAAACAGGATTGATTAAGAAAATTAAACTAAGTATTATTTTATATGGGCAATATAAGTTAGTTTTGAGGAAGGAATACATTTTTATTTTAAAAAAGTCAAAGCGTCTTTACAATAATTCGTTATTGATTAACATAAACTTTTGTATCCTAAAACATCTAAACTTAGCAACTTATTAGTAATGAATCAAACACTTGTAAGTTATTGAGTACAAAGCAGCAGAACAAGTAAATATTTTTAAGCCACTATTGTAGTTCCTCTCTAATCTTGTGAATCAGTGGCGTAACAATAGGGTGGCAGAGCGGGCAAAATGCCATGGGCCCCCAGCTCGAGGGGGCCCCCGAGCACCAGAAGAAGAGGCACTAATTACAAAATGTATTAAAAATATTAATCAACATAAGCTGTTAGGTATTTAATTTATTAAACCTTATAAAATACACGAGTTAGAAAATAACGGTCAAGTGCAAGTCAGATTCACACATCAGTTACGCCACTGTTGTGACTCTATTATTTTATTTTAACTTGATCAGATGTATAGTGTCATTTTACTACAATGAATTTTATAAAAATATTAGAATAATAACATTGATCAAAATAAAAGAAAATATTGTAAATTATCATTGTATAAATAACAGTAAAATGCTGTAGAATATACCAGGTGTAAAATTATGCTTAAATTGACTGAATAAATGATTGATCTGAATTAGGGATTTAAACAAAATATTGTTCTAAGAATTTAATAAATTATCTAAAGTAAACAGAAATTAAACATTTTAATACATCCAATTACTCCTTAATCGCAGATGGTTGAGGTAATCTGAATTTAGACATCTCGATTTCGGCCTCGAAGAAACTCATATTGTCGTAACAGAAATATTCAGGGACTTTGTAGGCCCCCTGTTTATTAGGTTCGACGTTAGGACCTACAGGCCCTGAAGCTGGATGAACCACAGCTGTGCTTAAACCAGGAACATCGGGGATTTTCGAGACAGATGGAGATGAAGCTTGGTTTGATGAAGGTCCTTCGCAATAGTATCTAGTTACTGCTCGTAAAGTACTTCTTCGTAAGCTATTCATTGTTTTTTATTACACAATCACGTAGAAAAAATCCGGATTGAAAACTGACGTTGACAATCACATAAATTTAATGACATTGTGTGTGTTCCGATATACACTGAGTGCACTGTTAGGTGTGACGTCAATTAGTATACTGCGAAGCCGTTCTTTTATGGTTAGCTATATTGGTTACTGTTTAAAACGGAACGCAGACCACTATTAGGAGTGTTCGTAACGGCTATTTATTGAAAACGCGTTAGAACGACACGCTACTTTTAAAACGCCTATTATTTTTTACGTTATAATATACTAGCGAACCGCTCCGGCTTCGCACGGGTGCAATGTAGATACTAATATGGAGCAGTGTGGAGTCACTCCGCACTGCTCCACGTTATTGTGATTATGATTTGTCTATACTACAGGATATCTTAATATACAGTATTTACAGCTGTTTTTTGATGAGACAATATAAACATTGTTTTCTTTAGAGGTCACTCTCGAAAGCGCGACATTTAACTGGCCGTGTGAGAAACACTCAACGCTCAAATCTAAGCCTGCAACGTTGAATGTTTGACCCTATGTCTTATTAATGGTCATTGCAAAAGAACGGTAAATCCGATGGTGTTAGAGGAATCCGGGGAATTAAAAAACATCGTCTCCAGTACCACATCCGGTAAGTACTGTGCACTCTATTATGAAAGTTTTAAAGGACTTTATCAGCAATCGCGTAACGTTACATAATTTAGGCAGATTAAGGGTTCTTAATAAAATAACAATCTACTTTCAACACCAGTTTATGTGGAGAAAGTTCAGACGGGTTCAAAGAATTCAGAAATTCTGTGGGAAAATGAACAGCCTCTTCAAAATCGAGTGCAATGTCAACTGAATAGTATATTTTCGTCGGTGCATCAATGTTTAAAAGAATCAAGTTATTCATTTTATCTACCTGCTTGTTATTAGGTGACAGAATCGCTCTTTCTTTGAACCAAGATTTAGTCTTACAACTTATGTTATCAATGTCGGGATAGACACTGTTGACCAACTCTTGAATATTATTTATTAAAACAAAAAGGTTTTGATTGTCTAGGTTAATCCTTCTATTATTTTGTGTTAGATCTCCATTGCCAAGTTTGAGCAAGATCTTTGAAAAAAGCCTATTCTCACGTGAATACAACGAAACTGTCATGTTTGTTTTAAGTTCCAATTTATTGACGTGTTGCCAAAGGTAAGATCTTTTTAATGAAGCATTTATTTTATCAGCACGAGTACCTCTAGTCACAGCTGGTAGAATTTGACGAAAGTCACCTGAGAAAAATTGTACATCCACCCATTGGTAAGTTTTTGCTGCGCAAATCGCGCATTGTTCTATCCAATGCTTCCACGGAAGTCTTGTTCGACATGGTGGCTTCGTCCCAAACTATTAGTGAGCCATCTCGCATCAATTTTCATGTACTACTTTGTTTAAAAATGCTACAGACACTGTTAGTACCATCAGTAGCGATCTTTACCGGGAGTTTGAATGTCGCGTGTGCGGTTCGGCCTCCTAAAAGTGTAGCTGCAATGCCGGATGATGCGACGGCTAATGCAATTTTACTAGTAGATCTGACTTTGGCTAAAAGCAAGTTGATTAAAATGTTTTCCCTGCGCCTCCTGGAGTATCAAGGAAAAATAATTTCCCTTCATTCTCATCAATAATTCATGGCAGAATTTCTTCTATTTTCTCATAAATTTGTCTGTGCGGGCGATTCTCTAGTTCTCTGAACTTTACGTCTATCCCGTTCCTGGCTAAAGTGAGCTTCACGCACTTCTGCGAATCTCTATATTTAACTAAACGCCCTTTTTTTTGCATTCCTTGTGCTACGATCTATATGTTTGAAGTACGACGTCTTCCAGACATGACTGAAATACCTTTTACTTTCTGTACAAAAAAAATAAACGATAATCAAAAACAAAAAGATACTCCAGTTCTTTTTTGAACTCAAATAACCTTAGAATTATGATAATTAAAAAAATATATTATTTAGGGAAAAATTATCTTAGTTTGTACTACAATACTTACTTACTATTAAAAAAAAATTATAATCAACAAAAGAAAGTCGCAAACCTTATGTAACGTTGTAGATAGGATAGGTAATAATTTATTTCTTCTAAATCAATCTTGCCAAAGAAGCAAAATAGATAAATAATTAACCTAAATAGATTAACAGATAAAAAAGGTAAAAATAAAAAGGTTTTAATCTTATTTATACAACGTACTGAAGCGTCGCGCTGTAAAGCGCGTTTTATTTTTATTTTACTGGCCGGAGAACACCGATAGACACAAGCTGGCATAAAAGAGCTTGGTATCCTTAATAGAGCGAAGCGGTCGTTCACCCCGGCGCCAAAGGCTTTTCTTAGACAAGTCACAAGTCTATCCCCACATGCTATGCGAATCGTCAGTAATCCCAAACTCACAAGCGATATTGAACCCTTAAGCCTAAGGAGAGACTTTATCTTCTTGAGCTTGTTCTACCGCTTGTATAATGGGTTGTGCTCAACCTCCAAAGCACCTAGGAATTTGGATGGCCACACTGCCAAGATTTTTCAGAGGTAGTGCAGTATGGGGTTCTTCAAGAATGGAGTGTACGTGTTCAGGTTTTTAAATGGCAATCCACGGCATGTCCATAGATTACCATCATATTCTTCTTCTATTCTTGTTTGCCACCAACGTGGTATAAAAAATCCTTAGTCCTGTTCTGTACTCCTTACAACGTGAATGACAAAATTTCATGATGATCAGTGAAGTCGTTAAGACATGGAAGTGTAACAAACACACAAACAAATTCATATTCGCAGTTATAATATTAGTTACTATTACAATACAATTAATTAAATATGTTTTTATTTTTAAATGTATATTAGGTATATATTTTAACAAAAAGGAGTGATAACAAATATACAAAACAAGATATAAGTACAATAATATAAACCAAAAAAAAATTTATATTTTTACTTGGGTTTGAACCCGTTTCCTCTAAAAAACCCCGGTTTAAACCCATTTCCACCCTCTGTCCATCTCTCTTTTCTTTTTTCTTTTTTGTTTGGGAGCCCCCACGGGTCATCACCTCACCATGGCTGTTGGTGAAGTGGTATGTCGGAATCGAACCGACTAAAACCACATGGTGTTCCGTCACAAGTGAGTCTATCGCAAGGGACTCGGGTGTACCATAGGAAGGAAGTCCCCGAGAACCCTAGTAGAATTTGGCTGCCCACAAACAGAAGGCAGCCTCACCATTGGTAGCGGAGAGCCTTGCCTTCTTCGGGACGGGAGAGTACTAGCCCTCTCCCATTCCCTTTCCGCCGCCTTTTTAGCGGACATCACTTCCTCACAAAAAGAAGCGGCGGATTCCCACGCACTCTCACTTTGGACCATGGACAGAACCATGGTCTCCAGCGAGAGGCTTCCCACACCGATAGCCGCCGTGAGGTCGTGGCGCTGTTGCATCAATGCTGAGCACTCCACAAGAGTGTGGAGTGCAGTATCCTAGCGACAGCCTCCGCAGTGATGGCACGCAGACGTTGGCTCCCGGCCTATGCGACACAGGTACTTTCCGAAGCAGCGGTGGCTGGTCAGCACCTGCGTCAGTTTGGCTGGAGAGACAGCACAGCAGCCTCTCCTATCGGAAGAGACTGCCGTGCTGCCTCTCCAGCCAATCCTCCATGACGGGTCTTACCGCCACAATTGAGGCGTGCCCTGCGCTCGGTCGCTCAAGTCGATCTTTCCACTCTGCCATTAGGATCTGACGGAGCTGAGATCGATGCACCTCAATTTCCTGAGGAGTGGGTCCCAGCTCTCGCTCCTTGCACCATTGATACAACGACGCAAGTGTTTTCGCCTCGAGGTCCTATGGTGCAGTTCCAGCTAGGAGACTCGCCGCTTCGAAGGACCCTCTGCCCATCTCTAAACATGGGGATTACTAAGATTTTTTTTTAAACATATGGTAGAAGATGCGCGATTTATCCGTTTTGGTGACAATACCCTGGAACGAGTTCGGTTTTCATATTTAGATATATAATTTTAATTCTTTAACACGCAAAGATCCAAATTATTAGTGTCATTAAAATTGAGTATAAGATTAATTAACCAAAATCGACTTAGATTCGATTTTCATATGAAAGTAGCCAAGTACCTACCTAACTTCAAAAAACAAGCAATTGGTTTTAAAAATTAGCAAAACAATAATTTTATTTATCAGTTTATGTGTAAGATTAATTTTGTAATGGTAACCATAAGTTATCACTAGATTAACTGAAGCTAGACATATTATTTATTCATCAGCTGAAAAAAATGATGGATGGATCGTTATACAGGCATTCTGAACTTCCGTGGTACATTGCGTCTCTAGTGTCTATGGTTCTTTTCACGACTGTTTTGGATAGTTTACCTACCTTGCATATATTGCCGATTTTTCGGTCTGGAAGCAGAATATGTGTATTATTTCTGTGTGGAATCAATATTATAACGTGTAATAATGTGTTTTAATCATAGTTAGGCCTATTTGCATTGTAGGTTTCCGCAAAACACAAGTTCAGCCATTTACATGAAAGGTGAGTACAAAAAATTAGTACCTCTATTTTTTTTTTGTAAAGCTAAGATTTCACCTTAGTGGCACTGATAAATTTTAGAATTTATTTATGTAAATTTGTTCTCTACATTTGATGTTAAAGATAGTTATCTGTTATAAATATGCATAAGGCCCTGCATAAGTTATAGTTCATATATATACCTATTTGCCGCTATTTTGTATGTTATATCTATGTATAGCATCTATAAACCGACCGAGTTGAAAAGGTCATGAGAGAGCTAACGTTCCATTTCATGTTAGGATATTTTGTAATCGATAGAATAGTGTCTATATATCTAAACTCAACTTATGTAGTAATCGTCTAATGACCCCTAGTGTACCATAAGATGTTTCCGCCAAAGGTTATAAATTCCTATTACATCAAATTGTTTGTTAATTAATTGTTATTGACCTGCAAGCACTACAGAAAAAATTAAAATGGAACGTTTTTGTCTATGGTTTTTTATTTGCTTGTTGTAAATTGCTAATTGTGTTAGCATTTTTCATATTCCGCGTTTATAGCAATTATTGTTAGAAATAAAAATCGCAGATACTGTGATTTTAAACTGGAACTTTGTACCATGGTGTTTGTGTAATACGATAGTTGACTTTTATTGCGGTATATAAGCAACACAAACGTGAAATGGCTGCCGAGGTTCCTGTTAGCGATGTTCTATGTGAGGCAATGGAATATTTATCGAAGCTAGGATCAAATTTGCGAACTCGATCTGAAAATTTAAAAGAAAAAAGAATAAGCAAAGAAAAATTGAAAAATTCGCATGCCGTGCATAAAGCTGCCAGCAAAGTGCTTCTCATATGCGAATTATCAAAAAAATCACTTGACAATGTTGAGACCGGTGTTCGGCAAGTGTTGTCAATGCTTGAAGCATCTCAAGCGCCCATTGGCGGGAAGAATTCCTACAGCAACAGCCAAGGAAGTAAACATAAATATCACTATTTTGTATATCAGTCACGCAAATTACGTATTGCGAAAAAATTTCCCTTAAAACATTATATGTCTGTGAAAGTTCTCGCTAAAGAGATGCCTACTTCGATGCAAGAAAAGTATCCAGTACATTATGACTGTAAATTAAAACGTCAACGGAGGAGAGGAGCAGCAACATTTAAATCATTAGCAAAAACAAATAATCTTTCTGATAATGACCATTGCAGTGAAAAACCCATTTGCGATGACAATAGAAAATTAAATGATGATGTTGAGGAAAGTCATAACGAGAAAACTAATGATGCTTTAGAAGATCATGGTCAAGAAAAAGTGTCTTCTCAAAGTGACAATGAACATGAAAATATGAGTAAAGACAGTTCATTAAATCAATGTGAAGATAAGGCAAATATAAAAAACAATCAGGAAAGTGACCCTAGTGTTTCCTCAAGCCAAAAAAAAATTATTAGAAAATCTACAGACAGTTTAGATTGTCATTTAGATCAGAATCAATGTAAAAAGGATTTGCCCAACAAGCCTAGACATAAACAAAAAATGTATAGTAAAAATGATAAAGAAATTAATACTAAGAATAAATTAAATAAGATTAGATTTGCTGATGTTTATAGTTCAGATAGCAATGAAGAGTCAAAAAAATCTGAATGCACGAAAGACGTGAATAATGATACTATATTTTCTCCAGATGTCAAAAATGATGATGACAGTGGAAGTAATAGTTCTATCCATGAACCAAAAGCAAAGAAATCAAAACTTACTGTTAGTGATAATTCCATGAGTCAATTGGATTCTGATGAATCTAAAACAGTAAAGGAAATTTCTGACAAAGACTTGCCTAACAAAGATTCAGATAATGATTCTACATTATCAAAAAACTGTGAGGGCAGTCAAACTGAATCTGGTGGAGAATCTAAGCCACTTATAAGATGTGTAAACTTAAATAAATTACTTAAACCTGGTGTCTTGGATAGTAACAGTAAGTTCGATAATATTCAAAAATCTGAAGTGAAGAAAATGTCTGTAAGTAAAAGTTACAAACATTTAATAAAAAAAGAAAGAAGTCATAAGAAACACATTTGGGCACAAAAAAGAAAAGAAGTCCTTGAGTTCAAACCCAAAAAGTTTTCTATAAATATTGAAAGGCTACCACATTTTTCGTTAAACTTTCTGCTAAATAATAAACTTAAAAAAATAACTAAGCAAGGTAATATTATATTTGAGGTAAAAAATGAAACTGATACACCAAATTCAAAGCAAATGAAAGCAGTTAAAAATGCTTTGTTAAATGATTCAGATTCAGATGAATGTGCAGAGATACCTGATGCAATGCAGGTAAAAAAGTCTCTGCTCAAAGATTCTGAGTCAGACCATAACACATCAGATAAAGAGCAA
Source organism: Euplagia quadripunctaria (assembly GCA_963859945.1). Lineage (NCBI taxonomy): Eukaryota > Metazoa > Arthropoda > Insecta > Lepidoptera > Erebidae > Euplagia > Euplagia quadripunctaria. The sequence continues at coordinate 16,666,705 of OY982573.1, read as the reverse complement.
AGCAAGGAACCTGATAAAAATGATAAAATAAATGTTCAGGAACTAATTAAGGACAAAAATATTCTAGATGAAGCTGACAAAGAAAAAAAGAGCAGTGATGGAAGTATAGATGCTGATAACATACACTCTGAAGTAGTTTGCAGTACCAACGAAAATCAAGAAGAAAATAGTTATGAAACACCTAGCGAAAATACAATTAAAGATGGAGGAGTAGATGGTAAGAACCATAGTGGTAATAAAGAATGTAACATTCAGTCAAATGAAAATGAAACAGACACACCAAGTATGATAAACGAAACAGTGAAATCATCACTTTTAAATGACTCATCAGATGAAGAATTTGCTGGATTTAGTAAAAATGAAAATAGCAACATATCCACACCAATTAAAACTAGTGAGAAGAGGGGAGAAGATCAGAATAATAGTGGTAATGAAAGGTGCAATGTTCAGTCAAATGAAAATACACCATTAACTTCAACTGAGATTGATGAAACAGTAAAATCTTCACTCTTAAATAGTTCATCAGATGATTCTTTTGCTGGATTTAGCAAACAAGATGTAGAAACACCAACTAAGACCAATGAAAAAATTAAATCCTCTCTCTTAAATGATTCTTCTGATGAAAATGAGCACAAAAATGAAGAGGAATCTCCAACCAAAGTCAATGAGAAGGTAAAATCTTCTCTGCTAAATGACTCATCAGATGATCCTGATGATCAAAGAGAGAGGCAAAAAACTCCCAAATCGAAAAGAAAATATGCAAGAAAGTGTAGGGAAGCTAAGAAAAAGATTAAATATTCTTCGAGCTCAGATAATGAACAAGTAAAGCCCAAACGTGAACATAGCAGGAAAAAGTCATATATTTCAAGTTCATCTTCCAGTGAGGATATTAAGAAAAAAATTAAAAAGAAAAAGCCAGTTAAAATTGATTCTGATTCCAATGATACAGATAAGAAGAAAAGTATTGACCAAATTGATGGAGCTGTTGATGAAAGTTCTAATTCCAGTGTTGACAAGGTTAGGAAATAGAATAAAACTATATTCTAATAAAATTGTATAAAAGTCATAGAAGTACATTAGCTAATGCAATTAAACAAACTACGTATATAATGTACTATAATGTAAGTTATTGCATTTTTAGTATGTAAGGGAAGTATAAAAATATTAATATGTGCGTCTGTAATGGCTTGCATAAACCTTATTCGGCAAAATGGAAACTTAAATTGAGTTTAACTAACAGAGGCTAAAAAGAAAAAAAAGCAATATTTCATAATAGCTTTTTCTCAATCATCATCATCCGCTATGAGCATGAAGTGCTAACCATACACCTTTTCTGTATTTTACTAGTTATCACATATAATGAACTGATATGTTTAACGACATTTCATCATAATTTAATAATAATACTGTAAATATTGTCTACATCTACTGGTAACCTTGGAACTGTCTAGTTTCATCAAATATGAGCCTCAGTGTCCTGCCGGATAAGGTCTATGTAAGCGGTGAAATGAATTGTAATTTAGTTAATATGATATGCTCATGACTATGCTCTCATGGCGTGTATGCAATTAAATACCAATTTCAACATCTGGAGTTTTTATTTTGCATTCAAACGTCAAAGAAAGACACACAAGATAATATTAAGTAAATACAACAAGCTAAAATATTATGTAAAAAAACCAATTCAGATAGAGATAGTTGTTTATTAATTACATGCTTCTGATTGGCAACTGAGTTGAAGTAAACCCAAGGAATAAAGATAATGCAACTCATTACAGATGGTACGCTCTAAAGCGAAACCCAGTGGGAGCAGCAGCCAGAATTCAGACAATCAAGATGCAAGTGACAAAGATATTGATGGGTAAATATTGTTTTGGAAATTGGCTCATGGGAATTACATAGGTTTGGTAAAACAATTTTTATAAAAAATGTTAATGAATAAGTAAATCAACTTATGATTCGAAGGTAATTCAATATCTTGATTAAAATATTTTGATTTAATGATTATTAAGACCAGTTAATGAGACCTCCCACTCAACTCTTAGGTATGCATGAAGTGAGTCACAAATTGTGGGATGTGCCTTACTCAGTTATCTACGCTATTAGGCCTAATTTGGTTGAATTGCATAGGTGGTAATCAATAGGGGCCTATTGATTATTTTTCAGAAGACAAAATAGCATTTCCAAATAAGTCAGTCTTTTTTAATTCATCATCATAGACTTCGGGACATGCTTTACAAGAAAACTAAAATATTATTGTGATAGTAAAAAAAATTAAACAGACTACATATTTTATGGACAGAACCAATTATGTTAAGCTCCTATGAAAGCTATCAAAAATTGCGAAGTTATACTGGCACATGTTACCATACCACTAATTAGAACATATGTACTTCGTAGGCTAACAAATTTGAATAATCTAAACAAAACTCGTCGGCGCGATACCTCGGCAAGGAGCAGAGAAGACAACAAGGGCAGTAGCCGATCTAAACCTACGCCTATAATAGGTGAAGACTTGTTAAAAGCCGAAAGCAGTTCAGAGGCGTCCGATGTTGAAGATAGCGAAATAATACAAGGTAGGATATATAAAGGAAGCATTTATGTTCCTGTAAGTGCAGTATAATTTACGAGGCTGAGGTGGACATGTTGAGTGAATTAGGGAGGCAGCGGCGTAACAATAGGGTGGAAGAGCGGGCAAAATGCCACGGGCCACTGGCCCCGACCTCAAAGCCCTAAGCACACAAGGCCCAAGAGTGAACAAGAGTGCGCCATCCGATGAATTAGCCACGGGCCTTAGATGGTATAGTTACGCCACTGTAGGGAGGGAAATTTAATCTAAAGAGATTTCAGTGTAGAGGTTCGGGTATAAAGATACAATAATGATGCTAAACAAGCATATGGCTAGCTTAATGGTAAGCTGTTGCTTGTGCCTTTAAACACTTACAAAAACAGATTTGTTATTCACACCTCGCCGACTAATTCCCATTTCCTTACCAAAAAAGTGTTGGTTTTCTGCAGTCTTTCTGTACCTGTCTGGTTGGAGGTACTCCTCCAGTTCAACCTTTTCTTACCAAAGAAGCTAGCATCCTTACTGTGCCGGTAGTGTTGCTTTCATGCGGTCTTCCTGTATTTGTCTGGTTCCAGGTACTTATCCAGTTGTTCAGCCTTTCCTTATCAAAGAAGCTAACTTCCTTACTATGCCAGTTGTGATAGTTTCCCTGCGGTCTGTCTGCACCTGTATAGTTGGAGGCACTTCTTTCTCCATTTGTCAAACCTTTCCTTACCAAAGCCAGTAGTTTTGGTTTCCTGCATTCTTTCTGTATGTCTGGTTGGAGGTGCTTCTCTAGTTATTTAACCTTTTGCTTACCATAGAAGCTGACATCATTTCAACTGTTCTGTTCAACCTGGGTTCGAAGGGAGATATATTTTTCCTGCAATCAGTATTAGTAAGAGTTGTAAGTTATTGCAAAACAGCTTAACCAGCTTAAAAATCGTGTAAGCAACTATAAGATGTTATATATTTGAGTCTAGCCTGTATAAAATATAAGGGAAATACGGGATAATAATAACTTCACACATCTCACACACGGCCGTCTGATCCCAAACTAGGCAGGGCCTGTACTATGGTAACCAGAATGCTGATAAACACACTTATACATTTCTAAATACATACATATTATAGATAAATTAACACCCACAAACAACAAATGATCATGCTCATCACACAATTATTTGCCCTGGGTGGGAATCGAACCCACCTCTGGCTCAGCAGTCAGGATCACTAACCTTTAGACCAACAGGCTAGTCATATAGGTATAGGCCATAGGCTCATTGCATATTATACATATCGCATTCCGTCACAGCATAGTCAGTCAAAGTATTTATTACATCTAAGTGTACATAATTCAGGTGTTATAATTAAAATAGGTACTTATTAATTAGCGCCTTTTTCGAGCATTTGCAAAGCGGAGGGCTTAACAATATTGCACATGGTATATTTTTATATAAGTAAAAAAAACAAATGTGCTTGAGACTTGTTTACACTACTAAGTCATAGCTCTTGAAAACTGGTTCGCAGTACATATACGTACAACAAAAACATATTTTTTTCAATGTGGGGAGCTTATGATGTAAGACGTTTAGTATTATCTAAAACCTTCTACACAGGTTGTTGGCAGTGAGGTAACATAATATCGCTGGTTTGCGAGAATATCGACATAATTCAAAATTCAGTCGAATTGAACTAAGTATGCCAAACGATCATAAATCTTTGATTTATTATGGTGAACAAAGATGCAACGCCGATTTCGTGCTAACGTTCTTTAGAAAGCGACAAGTTCGTTCGTTCACAAAACATTGCATTTCTCTAAAATCAATAATTTTTAGTTATGTCGTTATTCTCGCAAACCAGCGAATTATGTAGGCCTGATCAAGACTTGCTTTACATAAACAACGTCACAAGCCGAATAGTGTAAGATAACAATATTTGCTGGTAACTGATCTTTGTAAAAGATAGATACCTAGACTATTCAACAAGAAGATTATAGGCTATGTAACATCGACCCTTAGGGCCGCTCCTACGTTTTTTTTATTCGACTTTAAACCTACTTATTAAGATAATTATGTATCCAAGGTGACATGCATATTAAGGCTAAAGCCTCGACTGCAGTGATGAGGTAGTGGTGATCATCTCACAATTGTCTCTGCAACAAATCTAGTCGGTTCGATCCCGGAAATGGCCATATTTGTGTGATTTACACATAATTAAGTCTAGGCATACCTTGTGTAAGTTATAAAGCACAGTAATATTCCACTAGAAGTTATCTTTTTAATGTAGTTAACAGAAACTATCCTATCTAACCAAGGACTTGGGCATAGCAGGGCAATTTCTGCTTGAACTGAAGTCTTGCCTAATTAGTCCAGCACTTCCACCCTACAAAAGATTAGGTATAATGCAGTTAGACACAACTACAAGGTTAGTGTACCTACTTTTGTTGGCAACGCACAAGAGACACTTTAGACGTTGTGTTTTAGACGTCAACAACTATTTACCATCGGTGTACTAAATAAATTATATGTAAAAAAAAACTAAAAATGCACGCTTTCAGTGGCGTAACAATAGGGTAGCAGAGCGGGCAAAATGACACGGGTCCCCGGCTCGAGAGGGCCCACGGGCACCAAAGGCCCTGAACACAGGAGGCACTAATTATAAAATGTATTACAAAAATATTAATTTTGTATTTAATCAATACAAGTTATTTACTTTAATAAACCTAATGAAACCTTTTATCGGCTAAACCGTTAGCCACCTCCTGGCTCCATCATCAGATCAGCTTCAAGATCCGAACTACATATACATCCCATACAAAGTTTCATTCCGATACGACAATTAGAAGTAAGTTAAAATTTACTTCCAAGATTTTTTTACATAGTCGAGCTAATAAAAGCGTCTTAATTCGCACGGATACACAAAGATCTAATGTTGAGAATAAAATATCATCTGACTATACATCGTCAGATTATAGGCGCCCATTACACGGTAGGTTTTGGAGTCGGTTTTGCCACAATCAAAACGGTGATTGACGAATAACCTATCGTCTAATGCAGTGATTGACGGTTCCATGATGAGATTTTAATGTCGATATTATTTCATCAATCACCAACGTTCGTTGGACCGTCCGTCAATCACGTGCATGACGTTTGCATGAGCGTCTAATGGACTAATAGCAAAAAAAAAAGAAAAAATATAAACTAATAGCATTTCATCATCTTCATTCATCATCTCAGCCATACTTTTACATTACATACATTACATTTACTTCCAAGAAGACGGTTAAAAGAGGCCTGCGTCTGCACTCGACATGCGATGTCTGTAAGGTCGTTTGTCCACTTTGTTGGTGGACAGACGATAAATAATAACATTTATAACAATACTAGCAGGTTAATACAGGTTTCCAGCTATCTACATACCAAGTTTCATCGCAATCGGTTCAGTGGTTTTTGCGTGAAAGAGTAACAAACATCCATCCATCCATCCAAACTTTCATAATTATAATATTAGTGGGATTATTTTTTAATGCGATGATCACTATTCTTCAAAAGCTAAATTTAGTTAAAATCATTCTACTTTTATTTGTAGATCTACCTGCCGTGACATTGACAGGACTAAATGGAGACCACATGGCTAAAGACGACTTGCTTGGCGAATCCGATTCTTCCGTATCACATGATAAAGAACAATCTGAGGTAAGGGTATTATATCTATAATCTTAAATAATAAAAAAATCTTTATCTTCAAATAATCATTTATTAGACCCTAAAACCTTTTGATAAGACAATTCTCAATCCGTCTATGTACTAGCAGGTTGCATATTTCTTAGCTGTTGTTGGCATAGGAGTTGACGTGTGTATTTTACACAATTACATAATATATAATAAACTCTCATTATGAAGCATTTTTTTAAATAAAGCCTAGCTATTGATGCTATAATACTAGCCGGTTATTTCCCATAGGGGGCCATCCATAAAGCACGTCACACGAATTTAATTATTTTTGGACCCCCCCCCGTCCTTGTCACAGGTGGTCACATTTGTGGAACCCCCCTCTCTGGTGTGACATCACATATTTTGCAATTTTACACCCAAAATTAATATTTTTTTTAGTAAAAGTGTAGTAGCGTGACATCACGAAGCTTATGACTGCCCCACCCCTTGTCACACAATGTCACACTTCGTTGACCTCCTCTCCCCCTTAACGTGTGACGTAATTTATGAATGGCCCCTAGCTAATAGCATCACTGCATAGGCAAGATATTCATACAAAATATTTTCCCGTTTCAGGTTTGAATATGAAAAAAATGTTCATAAAACTTTATGCTAATTTCTTTTGATTCCAGAATCCTGATAACACAGATGAAGAAGAAGAAAAGTAAGCTTTTCTCTTTAGCACTCCTTTAATAAAAAATAATGAATTAATTGTTATGCTTAACTGTTTAATTCAAATTATAGTGTGAAATTGAAACGTCGCAAGCCTCACGCAATATCCTCTGACTCTGAGAGTGGTATTAATCGTCGCAAGCTAAAACAGGAAGATAGGATGAGTGATTTCGAAGATTCTGAGGAGGAAAGTTCTGAAGCGGGTAAGAAGAGTAAACGTAAGAAGAAGGCTATTGATAGTGATTCGTCCCTGGATTCTAAAGGAGGGTGAGTTTGTGTTTTTAAAATTAACTTTCAGAAAACTAGTGGGAGACTTGCTTGCGAAAGGCTATAGGTTCGAACCTCAACCAGTCAAAATCAAAATTATTTATTTCAAGTAAACCCATTGTAGGTATTTTTGAATTGTCAGGAGGAGTCGGTCAGTATAAGTAGGCCGTGAAGCTAGTTGCCTGTTCCAAAACGTAGGCCCTATGGAGAAGAACAGGCAAGAAACTCCAAGGACACTCTTATCCAACATGTGTTTTTTTACAAAGTTATTTGTTACATTGCTTATATCAATAGTCATAAGTCATAGTCATCACTTAGTCAACAATGTGACTTGAACCCACTGGCATGGCACATCTTTTCAGGGGTGGTCTTTGTTTGTAGCTAGTCTTTTATTATATATTGCAGCAGCCCAGGTAGTAGCAAGTACCGGATTCGTTGGGATATCAAATAAATCGCGCCATTTTCAAAGAGTTCTTATTCCAATCGAAGGAGATGACAAGCGGCGCGGAGGTCCATCACCACAATATTTATGGGAATTGATGTGATGGTTTGGGTATAAACGTACCTTTAAGCTCTGGCTTATGATTTAGCATCCTATTAATATTATAAACGCGAAAGTTTATAAGTATGGATGGATGGATGTTTGTTACTCTTTTACTCTTTGATGAAACTTGGTATGTAGATAGCCGGAGACCTGGATTAACACATAGGCTACTTTTTATCCCGATATTCCCACGGGATCGGAGGGCGCTGCTAGTCTCATATAAAAATGTACCCTATTGAACATTACTGCATTTTATTTTATGTCCGAACTTTATTGTCAGAATATATTTTTTTAATTTTGATAAAATATGAATTTGTCTATTAATTTACGTATATTAAAAATGTTTTCCAATTTCAGTCAAAAGAAGCGACGTCGTATTAAAATAGTGAATGACAGTGATGGATCAGGATCTGATACAGAGAATGAAGGAAGAAATAAACATGGCAGAAAGAATATACGTAAGGTAAGATTACTTAAATCTTATTTACCAAGGTTTGTTCTTTATAAACTTTGCTGGTAGTGATTTGTGCTCTAATACTTTCAAGTAGTTATTATTATTATTATTGTTTTAAGTACCTAGTGCTACCTCGACCATTTCTGGCCTTTTGTAGCGCACTTTTGATTTATAGTTCAGTGCTCAGACTTATGGCTTCGAGAAACCTAAAGATCCTATCAGCAGTGATTGTTTGTATTTCCTGCGGTTGCATGATGTGCAACCCTACGTTAATACGTCGGTGCCGCATTAGTGGGCCACAAAAGCATAGAATATGTTTTGCTGTTTCTTCTGCCTCTCGACATAATCTGCATATTGTGTTCTCGCTCAACTTTAGGTTGAACATAATATATTATGTTTGTTTAGTGTCAGGAAGAGGGGGGGAGGGAATGGTTAGGGCCTCCGGTAACCTCATTCACTCCGCGAAAAGCAATGCAATCATTGCTTCACTGCTGGTTTTCTGTGAGGCCGTGGTATTACCCCGGTCCAGTCGGCCTATACGTGCCGAAGCATGGCTCTCCCACGGAATATTGAATAACACGATGTTGGGGATCTTGATAAGCACCGGTACCCGTTTGCCATTGAACGGGCCCGGTGCTTGTTTACCATCTTTGTTGTGTAAAGTGTATGTTAATATTAAAATCCTATGTTACATATTCTAGGTTATGGGTAAGAATCAATTGGAAGAGGCAACTAAGAAAGCGGCGCGGGAAGAAAAGGAAAGAATTGCCCGAATTACAGAGAGACAAAAATTGGTATGTATTTATTAAATTTAATAGCTTAGTCTTAACACACGACACACAGATAAAGATAATAAAATTAATGTTTATAAATTTATTTTTACAGTATAACAATTTGGATTTTGATGAATCTGGGAAACCTGATGAAGTAGTTTTGGAGAAAGTGGTGCTGGACTTTGACCCTGAAACCAAGGAGCCTTTGATTCAAGTCGATAGAGGACTTGTGAAAAAGTTGAAACCTCATCAGGTAATTTATAATTAATATTGTAGTTTAGTAACAATTAATAAAAAAACTATTATTCGATCATTACCACTTTCTTTTAATGTATATTAATACTAATAATAATACATTTGTTGTGATATTATATATTACACTAAAAGTAAAAGAAATAGTCCGAAAAGTAAATAATTTAATAAGTTACAATATTGTGCATTACAATACAGTATAAAACAAAACAAAAATAAATAAATAACTAAAATGTCTCATGAAAATTTACCGCTAAATGGTTGAAAACTTGACAATTTAATTATAAATATACAGGAAATGTTAAAAAAGATAACAATAAAATGACCTTATAATTATATGACCACCCGTCAAGAAATCCAACCCCCACCACCAGTAAAGTAGCTTACTTAATAGGCAGGCTATGTATATTATCTGGATGTCTTAATAAAAGCTGTTCCCGGATCCCTCCTACATGAGGCGCAGTACGCCGTGTGGTTTTAGTCGATTCTATTCCGACATACCGCCCCATCGAAAACCCCGGTGGGGTGACGGCCCGAGGGGGTTTCCACACGCACAAAAAAAAAGAGGCTATGCATATTATGTACTTTTGTTTTACACATTAGTGATGATAAGATTCCAGTTTTTACTTGATTAGTGTCTAAAGTATGTTTGTTTAATTCAGGCAAACGGCATTAAGTTTATGTGGGATGCATGCTTCGAAAGTGTCAAACGTATCAAGAAAGACAAGGGCTCTGGGTGCATTCTTGCACATTGCATGGGTCTTGGAAAGACTTTACAGGTAAGTTGATATTGATAATATAAAGTAAGAATGTGCTTTTTGGGACTTGTTGAAAATAGTCCCCGGAACCACTGCCACTTACACCATCAGAATATAAAGTCAAAACTAGTTGGTTTTATTGTGGCTTTTACTACTTGAATGATGTCCATCAGATTTTTTAAATTTCAATGGTTTTTAAACAAGAAAGAAAAGATTTATTTTGGCACACAATAGGGGACAATTAAATTTTTACAAGAAAATAATTATAATAGCAAAAAAAAAACAAGAAATTAATAATATAGGCTAATAATGAAGACAAGGGGACAAAAATAGGGAGTTTATCATTTCTGCTCACTGGCAACACCACATCTCCCGCCTGACCAGTGCCAAATTCACCTTAAGCTTGCGCTATAACTTTTTTCTTAAATAACTAAAGTTGATAAATCTATTTAAATATTTAAATGATGAACATTCGATCCCTAATTTATCACTCAATAATTATAATATCTTATTTGCAGGTTATCTCATTAACACACACTCTGCTTATCCACGGCAAGTTAACGGGCGTGAATAGAGTACTAGTAGTGTGTCCACTGTCCACCGTACTCAACTGGGTCAACGAGTTCCGTATGTGGCTCAAATACGCTGAGACAGAGTTCGAAGTTGACGTCTATGAACTTTCCAGGTAAGACTCTGCATGTAAAGATTATTCTATTCTATTCAAAAACAGCTGAACATGAGAATACAAAAGACCTGAGTTCTATCTCAATGTAACTGTTACTGTTTGTAATGATGGAAATTATTGAAGAAAACTACTATTTTTAAGTGACTTGAAAAAGGATAAAATTTTAAATTTGCTATATCTTCGCCATTTGTAAACCAATTTCAATTTTAAAAAAAATTATTGGTTATACTCAAGGGTGGTCCCATTTATGTTTGAAGAATATATTCCATCTCTAAGTGTGAAAAATTAAGGGATGATGAATACAGCTTGTTACAATTTATCATGATTCAGGCGCATTGAAGTTGTGATATTTCTTTTAAAGTTAATTATTTTCAATTAAATACATGTTACATTTGCGAATCTATATTTAAAAAGAATATGTCACATGCATATAAATGCAATGTATCATGGATGTTAAAAATAGTTTCAATATCAACAGCTTTTCCCAGATGAGTAAACTGTAGAAACTAGCGATGTGGGAATAGTTAAAATGAGCCAGTAACTTGGTAACAAACTGTTTCCATAAGAGTAGGCTGCCTGTACCTTGCTAGCCGCTCACACGAGATTCCTACTTAAAACTATAGTCGATTGAACAACATTAAGTGTTTTAATATTTATACTATTATATTCCTAAGAATGTTCTATAGAATACACATTTGGCATCTTCTTCATTTATTTGTGTTAGTATTGTGTAAAAATGAAAGCATAAAGAATCTAAAGGTTTTAGGTCACGTTGCTTTCATTTTTATTGGAAAGAAGTTCCTCATTAAACGTTACACTTCAGACGCTCGGCGGATGAAGGTTAGAAGGAAAAAAGTGTTAACGTAACGAAAAATACTGACCGCAAGTTGATTTTTTATTTATGCCACCTGTGGATTCTGCGAGATACTACTGTAATTTAATGTTGGTTGTATACTAATTATCCATTTATTAGTTCGGGAAACTTTTACAGATGGCTCAATTTAAATTTCGAGCATTGCAATATTTACTATATTTTGACAAAGACGTCTTACGCGTTTTATTTGGGTAACTTCAAGGTGTAAGCGTCTAAATTTGAGGAATTACATTTTTTTAGTATTACTAAGTACTAGTTGTCTGCGGAGGTTTTTTTTATATGGATTCTATTTTCTATCGCTTAAAGAAACTATACAAGAATGTTGTTAATTTAACTGAAGTAAAGCTGGTCTAACGGCAACCTTTTAACAATTCAGGTACAAACAGAATTCTGAACGCGCATTCCAACTACAGCAATGGTTTGAAGGTGGGGGAGTCTGCGTGCTGGGCTACGAAATGTTCCGCAATCTCTCCGCTGATAACAACAAGAAGTTTAAAAAGAAAATGCTGAAGAGTTTCCAAGAGAGCCTTGTTGAACCAGGTCAGCAATTCATAAATACATTTTACTAGCAGCGCCCCGCGGTTTCACCCGCGTAAGTTAGGACCCCGTGGGAATATCGGTATAAAAATTAGCCTATGCGTTAATCCAGGTCTCCAGCTATCTTCATACCAAGTTTCATCGCAATCGGTTCAGTGGTTTTTGCGTGAAAGAGTAACAAACATCCATCACTCCATCCATACATCCATCCATCCATATAAACTTTCACATTTATAATATTAGTGGGATTCTTGATATATTTCCATAGGTTTTTAAATTTGGTTGGCTAATAGCATTTACTTGCTAACCTAAGTGTTTGATGTCGAGTTCCTATTAACATTGCTTATTAAGGTTTTTTCTTAATAACTAACCCATAGTTTTAGTCACGTCCATGTCCTGTATATCCAGCAGCTTTTGTTTGTTTCAAACAGGACCTGATTTAGTGGTGTGTGATGAGGGCCACTTGCTAAAGAATGAAAAGACTAGTTTATCGCAATCAATGAATAAGGTGAAGACGCTACGTCGCATCGTACTTACTGGCACACCACTGCAGAACAACTTAAAAGAATGTAAGTATATATATCTATAATCTTTCTATTCCCTTTTTATAATTACTACGCCCTATGGGTAGGCGCTAGTCTATTTGTATAGATAATGATCCGTTATTTGGAATCGTACATACAAAGTTAATCGTTATGTCGATTCGTCCAGATGTTATAAGTATACATCGTGTAAGTTTGAGCTACGCGAAAAATGTACAATAACCTCTTTCTGTTATTACTTAACACAATACAAAAGTCAGTTCATCATAAAAATGCGTGATTAAGGATTTAAAGTCATTAGTTTTTTTGGCGCTACGCAATGTACATGCAACATATGTGGTATTCTTTTTGTACGGTACGGTGAATAACCTTAAACACTCGGCGCCGTCAAGACCAGCTGTTTGCTGAATGTTTACGTGTTGTTTGATTGATTACATTGCAGTTTTTGGCCTTATGCGGTATTTATTACATTTTTTTCGGTAAAATCTTCTATTTACTTATTGTGATATCACTTAAGTCAAAAAAAGTAAAAAAAAAATTGAAAAAAATTCCAGTGATTTTCTACTCAGAATGACAGTCTGAATACACTATTTCGGGATTGATTTCAAAGTTATTAGCTGACAAAGATCCTTACTTGGAGAGTAATTTTATCAAAGATTTGCGTTACGCTACACAGAAAATAGCGCAAACTTCTAATACGACAGCTGCCCCAGTAACTTAAATATTATTTAAGATTTTTTAATAGGTGTTTGCCAGGGAATTAATTATTTATGTTTTTTTATCTTTCTGTTTCTTTCCAACTTCTTATTCAAGACAAAATAGTTAAGAACTATTTTCACCTATGTTTATCAACTGATTTTCTTTATTGTTTTGTAAAGTAGCTATTGCCGAGTTTAGTGACACCAATAAGAAACATTGGATCAGATAATTTTTTCTATTTAAATTATGAGAAAACGACTATAAAAAGCTAAAGGCGTCCAGTATATATGTTGACCTGTCATGTACGGCAGGTCTATACAATGTAAGTTCAAGTTAAAATGGTCTATGAAACAAACCAAAACAATCAAAATCGACCTTATTAATTAAAGCTGTCTGGTTTTTTTTAAAAGAGTGCCTGTGAATTTGTTTGCCCGATTTTTTAAAAGAGTGGCTGTGAATTTGTTTGCCCGATTTCTTCTCACAAGGTTCAACCATTTGGAAACGCCCGTTTCCAAATGGTTATAGATTTAAACAGGCAGATATGATATTATGTTATCCATTTTTTATTTTACATTTGACAAAACAAAAAAATAATGACTTAAGATGTAAACAGGTGAAACAAAAGGTGAAGTTTCATGCACACCACTTATTCTACTAACTTAAAGAATATTTAATTTTGTTCTCAGATTACTGTATGGTCCAGTTCGTGAAGCCAAACCTCTTGGGAAAGTACAACGAGTACTTGAACAGATTTGTAAACCCCATTACTAACGGGCAGTACACGGATTCCACTGAACACGATATTCGCATCATGAAGCGACGGAGTCACGTACTCCATAAGATGTTAGATGGAGCTGTGCAGGTAACGTTTTTATATTAATTTTTTTTTATGGGGTTGAGGGCAAACGAGCAGACGGTTACTCAATAATTTGACATACAATTATAAAAATGTATGGAATGAGCTCGATTATCGGCTGGTCATGTGTCGTGTCACTAAATGGACACATATTGAACAGTTATAAAGGGTGTTTTGGTGAGTTTGTAGTTTTTTCCATGTGTATGTGTGTCTTTTAGAAATATAACATATAGTACCTGGGAGACCGAGCTTTGCTCGTAAATCGTATTTTTTATTTTTTTGTAAATTTGCATTTTTACCGGAAACAACTATGCAGTTGAACTTAAAATGCAAAACTGTATCTTTATTCAAAATTTCATTTCATAATTGTTGGAGCCGTTTCCTAGATTCAGATAATATATATATACATATATTGCTCGTTCAAAGGTATTAGATATCAAAAACAAATCATCATTTATGCTAATCCTGTATATTGGGGAAAATAAATAGTTACACCTTGTATGTAGCCTCCCTCGTCTACAATCACATGTAAAATATTTGAATTAAATCTTCCACAAGATGATTATTGATTTCAATATGTGTCTTTGTGTTTCAGAGAAGAGACTATGGGGTGCTGGCGCCTTTTTTGCCTCCGAAGCACGAATTCGTATTGTTCATCACACTGACTGACGTGCAAGTTAAACTGTACGAGTTCTACTTAGAAAATTATTCAAGAAGGTATGTAATGTTATACAACTATTTTAAGATGTTAGTGTCATGGGGTCCGAGTGTTCGTTCTGTTTGTAAGGGAGTGATTCCTGCTTCACATCGTAACGCAGGGGGTTGCCTCGTGGTTTGCACGTGGTCCCCCGAAGGTAAACTTAAATGAGGAGAGGAACTAGACACGTTATCACTTTCACAGTTTATAATTAAACTTGTAGAACAGTTATTTAAAAGAATTTAGATATTAATAAGGCTAGGCTCAAGGCGTGAAGGTCTTGAGATGCTTTGGACGTAGTCCGGTGCTGGTAGGTGGAGAACTTAAGTTGTGGACCCGCCGCGCGGTGTGCGGGCGCAGGTCTCGAAGTGTCCGGTGAGCAGCGGAGGTGTCCGTGCGACGTGACCTGGGTCGTGAAGGCTGGCCATTTTGTGTCATTTTCATTCATTCAAAATGCAAATTTGTATAGATCGCACTGTTTTGACATTAAATAAAAAGTAACTGATTTGACTTGACAGTCAACTACCGTATTGTTGAATCTCGAGTCTTGAGCATGTCATTAAATAACCACATTCGAAAATTCAAAGGGTTTTATGTTAAATATACTTTGTTTAATTTAGTACGTTTAAATTTAGATTGCATTCAAACAATCTTTTTAAGTACTACTACTACTACTAATTTTTAAGTAAAATTTATTTTTTTTGTCGTGATATTTAAAACTCCGTTGAATATACCTAGTATATATATTGTATACTAGCAGCGCCTCGCGGTTGCACCCACGCAAGTCCCGATCCCGTGGGAATATCCGGATAAAAAGTAGTCTATGCGTTAATCCAGGTCTCCAGCTATCTGCATAAAAAGTTTCATCGCAATCGGTTCAGTGGTTTTTGCGGGAAAGAGTAACAAACATCCATCCATCCATCCATCCATACATCCATCCATCCAAACTTTCACATTCATAATATTAGTGGGATATTTAGTACATGTATGTATTACATACTACATCGTATTACGCACTAAATTGTAATTTTGTATGTTCTGTTCAGACCTTTACCTGGGAAATCGTCAGGATTTCTGTTTCCGGACTTCCAATCTTTACAGAGGATATGGACGCATCCACTTGTGCTAAAATATAATTCGGAGAGATATGAAATAATGCAGCAGAAAAAGGTAATAATAAGTTACTTTAAAAGTCCCATTTTTAGATTGGCACTTTAGACTCTAAATAATTTTATTTCTACAGAGGGAGAGAGAAGAAGAAGACTCAGAAGGATCATTAGTCGATTTTATAGATGATGATTCTACGCCAGATGTAAGTATGTTCTGCGATCTAAGATTATTATTATGTATTTAAACTGTAGACTTGACCCATGTCATGTTCACAAGGAGAATATAATATATGTTCAGTTGAAAGTAGACAATCGCTTGAAAGAAAAGACTTGAAGGGAATTCTTTGTAGTTTCGTAATTGTGGACAAAATCATGTTTGTTTTTCAGGAGAGTTCAACAGAAGAATCCACAGATGAGCTATCGGATTCGAGCGATGATAGCCGCAAAAAAAGTAAGAAGAAAAAATCGTCTAAGAAGGGCAAGAGCAAGGATTCAAAGGCCTCAACGCGTCGAGGGACTAGGGCTAATCCGGGTAAAGTTTTGAAAAAATATTATTTGTATATAAATACTTAAAAGGAAGAATTGCCCGAAAATTCAGTCAACTCAGTGAACTCGAAGCCGCTTGCCCGGGATGTCGAACCAAGAACCTCACGGTACGGTACGACACGGTAGTCGTTTAACACATCGAATTATTCAATTTTTCATTTGCAATATTATTTGCCGGCGCGCTCTTTTTGGTATGTTTCGTAGACGAAGAGGAACAGGTTGTTTAAAACATTCAAGTAAAAGACAGCATTATTTTACCAAAGATTCGTTTCTATATTTAATGTCATTTACTATCAATATAAAATTTTAGTTAATCATCTGTCATATACAGGTGTATCTGGCAATGGAACACTTCTATACATAAAGGGCATGCAGCATAAAAATAATTAAAAACAACTATCCGTTTAAAAGTTATAATCGTTTGAATTTTAAGGTATTATTTTCCTTCGTTTCTCATAAAAGCAGGTGAAATGTGTAAAGTTGAAGATTTTAAATAGAACTATTTTTTAAATTTTGAATTTATTCATTATTGTGTCGTGGGAGAGCCATGCTTCGGCACGTATGGGCCGGCTCGACCGCAGTGGTACCACAGCCGCACAGAAAACCGGCAGTGGAGCAATGCTTTCATTGCTTTTTGCCGAGTGAATGAGATTACCGAAGGTTCTAACCATTCCCTTCCCCTACTTCATCCTTAAAGGCCGGCAATGCTCTTGCTACTCTTGAGTTGCAAGTGCATGTTGTCCATGGGCGGCGGTAGTCATTTACCGTCAGGTGACTCGTCTGCTCGTTAGCCCCTAGGTATACCATAAAAAAAGTCATTTCGTTATTGAGAAAATTCATCAAAACTAAAATGCATAATTTTTGAAGTTAGTTTTTATGGATTTTTTCACATACATCCCTTTATATATTATATCCTTACGACTTTTGCTGTACTTACTTTCCTGATTAGCTTCAATATTATTCTTTATCATTATTAGAAATTGAAGACGAAGATAATGTTGTTGACGACGTGGTGGAAGTAAAGAACGAGAACCCCACAGAATGGTGGATCAAGTTAGTGGAGGAGACGGAGCTCGAGGACATGCGCAACTCGCACAAGCTCGTCTTATTGTTCGACATTTTACGACAATGCGAAACCATCGGCGACAAACTGTAAGTAGGCTGCGGCTAGAACATTTAATAGCGAAATAAGTTTTGTTCCAAGATAAAAATACATTTGTATTTCTGGTGTGCAGATTGGTGTTCTCGCAATCGTTATATTCACTAGACCTCATAGAACACTTCCTGGGGAAGGTAGATGAGGCGACGCAAGAAGGTCGTATCGATGAGAAATTAGGAGGGCATGTCGGTGAGTAGCATTCTCTCAAATTAGATGTCACTAATTTATAAACGAGGGCTCATTTATATATAGGTCTGTGCTATTAGCCCAGAATCTAATAGCTTGTTCAGCCTTAACTAGATCAGAAAAGAGCGAACTGGCACGATGACACCTATGTATCTGTTGTAAAGTGAAGGTGGACATGGACATAGTTCATTTCCTCAACAGAGTGTAGTTTTTATTCTGTGTAGCAGGTAGTAGCACTAAGTACTAATATGTTTTATAATACATTGTTGTTAATCTAATCTACTTGGGTGTGCTTGTGGGCCATCTATCTATTATTAAAAAAAATGTATTTACTAGCAACCCGCCCCAGCTTCGCACAGGTAGTAGAGACGTCTTCAACAATCATCATCATATTTCAACCAAGTTTCATCGCAATCGGTTCAGTGGTTTTTGCGTAAAAGAGTAACAAACATCTATCCATCCATCCATCCATCCATCCCTCCATCCATCCATCCATCCATCCATCCCTCCATCCATCCATCCATCCATCCATCCATCCCTCCATCCCTCCATCCATCCATCCATCCCTCCATCCCTCCATCCATCCATCCATCCATCCCTCCATCCCTCCATCCATCCATCCAAACTTTCACATTTATAATATTAGTGGGATATCCTTTTCCTTCCAATACCTAACAAGTTATAGTTGCCAAAATGTGGTGTTTAATATGCCTCTACCTACCCCGGGAGTTCAGGCGTTAGTGTATGTATGTATCTATCTATACTTAATATATAAAGTTGAAGAGTTTGTTTGTTTGATTGAACGCGCTAATCTCAGGAACTACTGGTCTGATTTGAAAAATCCTTTCAGTGTTAGATAGCCCATTTATCGAGGAAGGCTATAGACTACAACATCACGCTACAACCAATAGGAGCGGAGCATCAATGAAAAATTTTGCAAAAACGGGAAACATACAAACGCGGACGAAGTTGCGCGGGTCAGCTAGTCAATTATAAAGCGAGATTACTAGTAATGTGTAACCCACGTTACTAGTAATCTTTAAGATAAAAAAAATAATTATAAAGCTTATAAAAACTCGAAGTTGAAGTTAAGCTTATTCTTGGTCTCATAATTATGTTGTAAACAGGATCATGGTCGCCTGGAGTCGACTACTTCAGATTGGACGGTTCCACGTCGTGCGAGAACAGATCTATTTGGTGTAAGAATTTTAATAGAGAAGATAATCCTAGAGCAAGGTTAGTAATAGGAAGTACTTTGAATGCAATTTTTGTCATTAAATATTGAAAAGAACTCTTATCACAGTTCTTGAATACAAGAAGCACATAGTGGTATTACCGATTACTCTTTCAAATAAATCTTGCCAAAAATTGCAAGTTTAGTGAGAAGTATTTTTTAACCGATTTCAAAACAGGAGGAGGTTCTTAATTTTGTTTTTTTTTGTGTTTGTTACCTCAGAACTTTCGGCTGGGTGAACCGATTTTGATGATTCTTTTTTTTATTTGAAAGCTGGTGCTTCCCGTGTGGTGCCATTTCAATTTGGTCCAGTTCTGACAATGGCATCCATGAGGAAACCATATATAAGTCTTTTATGGAATAGTTTTTTTTGTTGAAGTCGGTTTTTTTTTTGAAATAATTATTTTTGTGTAAATATCTGCTGTTATGTTTTTACTCTGACTGCAGGAGAAGGTATTTCGCACACCGTCTTACAGAGTACATTGATACCCCACATTTAGACAAAATGAAAGTTACAAAGAAATTCTGATAGGATATATAGTGTATAGATACGTTTGTTACCATCAGGTTGTTCCTGATATCAACGCGTGCAGGTGGTTTGGGTATCAACTTAGTTGCTGCCAACCGTGTAGTCATATTTGATGTATCATGGAACCCGTCCCATGATGTGCAGAGTATATTCAGAGTTTATCGCTTCGGACAGAAGAAACCTTGCTATGTATACAGGTTTTTAGCTATGGTGAGTGTCGTAATTGTTATAGTTAACAGATTTACATGATGGTATAAGTAATATAGGGGCCATTCCCATTTTGGCTTATTTTTTTTTTGTGCATCTGTATTACAAAACAAAATATTTGTATTAGTTAGAGAATTTCTGCTTTCTTACAAAACAAAAATATTTCTTTAAATCGTCGTTAAAATACCGATGCAAAAATCAACCCTAGTCATTGCTTCATCAACTACTCTGGTAGCAAAAAATATAAATAGTAGGTAAAAAAAATTAAATGTTTCAGCGCGCTTTACTCCATATATAGCTGCTAAGTATTATACCCGTTGCCTACACTAGCGCCATTTCGGTCGGTTATTGAACTATTGTTTACTGCTTTCTGCTGGACACTATATGAAGTGCTCCTTACCTCTACCCTTCATACTTCCATTCCCCGGGATTATAGTTTTTGAGCGTTATTTTTTTTTAATAGCATGCTATTCCTCTAAAAAATACATATAATAAACGTAAATGTAAATTCCGTACATTGTAGATGTTCTTCTCAAAAGCAAAGGGCCAGTATAATAAATCTAACGTCTGTTATTATAATATTGTCTGATAGGGGACAATGGAAGAAAAAATCTACGAGCGTCAAGTGACAAAGCAGGCTATATCGAAGCGCGTGATCGACGAGCAACAGATCGACCGTCACTACGCAGAGAACGACCTCGCCGAGCTGTACAAGTTCGAGGCTCGGCCCAGCGAGCCGCGCCCGCTGCCCTCGCTGCCCAAGGACAGGCTCTTCGCTGAGATGCTCAGGGAGCATGAGGCACAGGTAACCACCAACAGATCGACCGTCACTACGCAGAGAACGACCTCGCCGAGCTGTACAAGTTCGAGGCTCGGCCCAGCGAGCCGCGCCCGCTGCCCTCGCTGCCCAAGGACAGGCTCTTCGCTGAGATGCTCAGGGAGCATGAGGCACAGGTAACCACCAACAGATCGACCGTCACTACGCAGAGAACGACCTCGCCGAGCTGTACAAGTTCGAGGCTCGGCCCAGCGAGCCGCGCCCGCTGCCCTCGCTGCCCAAGGACAGGCTCTTCGCTGAGATGCTCAGGGAGCATGAGGCACAGGTAACCACCAACAGATCGACCGTCACTACGCAGAGAACGACCTCGCCGAGCTGTACAAGTTCGAGGCTCGGCCCAGCGAGCCGCGCCCGCTGCCCTCGCTGCCCAAGGACAGGCTCTTCGCTGAGATGCTCAGGGAGCATGAGGCACAGGTAACCACCAACAGATCGACCGTCACTACGCAGAGAACGACCTCGCCGAGCTGTACAAGTTCGAGGCTCGGCCCAGCGAGCCGCGCCCGCTGCCCACGCTGCCCAAGGACAGGCTCTTCGCTGAGATGCTCAGGGAGCATGAGGCACAGGTAACCACCAACAGATCGACCGTCACTACGCAGAGAACGACCTCGCCGAGCTGTACAAGTTCGAGGCGCGACGTCTTATGTACAGATTCAGAAAAAAATATTATTTAAGCAGAAATATGTCACATACTACGTTCTGTGAATGTACAAATGAATATTGCAAGAAATCAATTCTTCCTTTGCATAAAACCAAGGTTAGTGTCATTTATGTATGAAAACATACAAAATACAAATAACCATGTATATGAAATATAAATACATATACATGATTAATATGTAATGTTCGATACCGGTGGTTGGAAAAAAATGCATGATGATCTACTCCAGCAGAAAAACGTACCTTATTAAAAAAATATTTTGAATAGAAACCGGTGAAACGGGGAGTGTCGCCGATACAATTCGCCGTTTACTCACCTATCGTATCTGTTGAACACGTCGTGGTTTTAACACATAACTTGAACATTTTTATGGTTTTATAATGGATTGGAAAATATTTGTATTTATTGTCAGTTATTCTATATTGGCATTAGTCATATAATTATTAATGAAAGTTTTGTTTGTTAGATCTACAAATACCACGAGCACGATTCTCTGCTAGAAAACAAAGAAGAAGAAACACTAAGTGAAGAGGAACGCAAGGCGGCATGGGAGGACTTCGAGAACGAGAAGAACAAACCGCCGCCCCCACCGTTCCCCACCGCCTGGCCTATGCATAACGGCATGAGTAAGTCTACATTAAGAAATCAAATCTATTCCAAATTCAATATCTTTATTTCATAAAATTGATCATCAATTATTCGAAATTGTCAATTTAAAAAACAAATTATCATAATAAAAAATTGTAGATCAACAAATACAGAGTCACCGCAACAATAGTTTGCTTTGTCAAATGTAAAATTATTAAAGAAAAAAAAATGGATAACATAATAATATCATATCTGCTTGTTTCGATCTATAACCGCTCATTTCGAAATGGTTGAGTCTTGTGAGAAGAAATCAGGCAAAAAAGCTCCATTTTTTTAAAAAACCAGATAGCTTTTTTTTTTTTTTTTTTTATTTATGTATTAGGTCTACCAACAGTTGTTTACATTAATACACGACATACATAAAATTAACAGAAAAAACTTCAGACAATGTAACAACTACTTAAAGGTAAACACATCATGCAACAAATTAATGGAGGATACTTAAGTACTAAAAGTATTTAATAAAAACCATTACATAAACAATTTAGACATTATTAAAACTAAAAATAAAAATAAGAAATATTAAGAACTAAAAACATCACAAAGAAAGAGAAAAAAAAAAAGATAGAAAAAACAACAGTAATATTTATGTTTTAAGTGCCTAGGCAATCCAAAGTTTTTCTTTTTTGAATAGCCACTGAGTCAACATGCAGATCAATTATGTCACTGACACTGTTGACAATCTTACACACTCTTACATATGGGGAATTAGCCCCTAAAACCGTCCTTCTCAAAGGTGGACAGAGAGGAGTGATTGAACCACGAGGAAGTCTAGAAGGAGCATTAAATCTAAATAAAACCAATAGACGTGGGCACACAAATTGGTGTTGAAGTACTTTAGATGCAAATATAGCATCATTTAACTTTGCGCGACACTCAAGGGTTTGCATTCTAAAATGTACTAGCCTGCCACTATAAGAAGGTACCTTTTTGGTGATTCCATTTCTGAAAGCTAGGTGCCAGACAAAACGCCTCTGAATTCTCTCGAGACGCAAGGCATGTACTGCGAAATGAGGACGCCATATAATACTACAGTATTCTAGGGTGCTACGTATCAAGCTGTTGTAAAGCAACATTTTTGTGCCGTTGTTGCAAAAGCTTTTACTATTTCGCAGCACAAACCCCAACATCTTGGAAGCTTTCTTAATTATTTCATCTAAATGAGGCGTGAAAGTTAACTTTCTGTCAAATAATACTCCAAGATCCTTTACAGTTTCTACCGCAGATATTTTGTTTCCTTCTATGTGGTAACTGTGGTTTAATGCATGGAGCTTACGCGTAAACGTTATGTGATGACATTTGTTAACATTCAGAAGCATCCTGTTACTTTTGCACCATGACACAAGTCTATTTAGGTCATCTTGTAGCTGCCCAGCATCTTCATCGCATTTTATTATCTTCACAAACTTGAGATCATCTGCATACATAAAGACCTCGGAAAAGTGAAAACACTCTGGAATGTCGTTTATGAAGAAGTTAAAGAGGATTGGGCCTAGATGCGAGCCTTGAGGAACGCCTGAAGAAATGGGTATAAAATTAGACTCATAGCCATTAAGCACTACTGAGAAAGCTCTATTTTTCAAGTACGAAGACAGCCAATCCAGTAAGGATCCCATTATGCCATAGGCCTGTAATTTTGAGATAAGGACACTGTGGGGTACCCTGTCGAATGCTTTTGAAAAATCTGTGTAGATAACATCGGCTTGATGGCCTGAGTCCACTGCACTTATCAACAGCTCCGTAAAAGGGACTAGATTTGAAGTCGTGGATCGATGTGCTACAAAACCATGTTGATGATCGCTTAAGTAACGCTTCAAGTGGTATTGTATTGTATTGTATATAACATATCATAACTTCAAATATCTTAGCGAACACAGACAATATCGATATGGGCCTGTAGTTAGCTACGACTGCTTTGTCGTCAGACTTATGAACAGGTACGACTTTAGCCATCTTCCATCTGTGAGGAAATACTCCAGAGTCCAAAGATTTCTTATAAATTATCATTAGCGGCGGAGTCAGCACTAAATGACATTTTGACACAAATATTGGGTGTATTCCATCTGGACCAGCCCCTTTAGTAGTATCAATGTTCTTTAGTTTATTTTGTATGTCATCTTGTTTTAAAGGTGGCACGTTGAGACTCAAACTGTTTATATATAAAGCCTGCAGACTTTCGGACATATATTCTGTGTCACTGATGACTTCATTTGTACTGTAAACAGAGGAAAAGTACTCCGCGAACAATTCGCATATTTCGCTACCATCAGATGAAGTGACCAGCCCATTAGTCATAGACTTTGGGTATGTGCTAGTTCCTCCCCGCTTAGCTTTGACATACGACCAAAACAGCTTAGGATTTCTCCGTAGTTCACCCTCAAGACTTTTAATATAGCTATTGTAACACTCCGTGGCCAGACTATTACAGATTTTCCCAACAGATTTTAATTCTACCTCGTCCATTGGATTTTTATATTTTTTAAATCGTATTCGAAGCCTATTTTTTTTATTCAAAAATTTAATTAGATTTCTATTAAACCACGGTTGAAATTTGTTCCTAGTGGGTGAGCGAGTTGGTATGAATTTCCGTATTGTAGTATTCAGATGATCATAGAACACCTCGAGCATTTTATTTACGTCATCCAAACCCCCAAGCAAATCAACCCAGTTTAGTTCACTCAGGTACAAGCATATTGCCTGGTAATCACCTTTAAAGAAGTTTGGTCTTAAATTAGTTGTTTTGTAAGTAAGCTTAGTTTCTATTTCTAGTGAGATAGTGACATTTAGAGGTGGATGTGGCTTATGAACCTTACTAACAGGAGTGACACATTCGCTAACATTGCTCAAAGGGATAGTACAAAGAACGAGGTCTAGTATACGGCCCATATGATTTCTGATTAAATTAAACTGATTAAGTCTATTGGTATTTAAAAAAATTCTTTATTAATAATTGCTTTAACAATATTCAGTCAATTTTGTTGTGTGGTATTATGTTTTTAAAATTAAAAGTAAATAATCTAAAAAAAAGAATACGACAATAGGGAAACTGAAAATTAAGGAAAAAATTAAAAAGAAGAAAAGAAAAACATAAAGGATGGAAAATAAGAAACATTATATGTTCACATTACATTTCTATTAAGTATATGAAATAGCCTGTGAATCCAATACAATTCCATCCCAAGCGTTTTATCCTGTATATAATCCACTACTGAGTAATAGCCCTTAAGGCATAGTTGTTGTTTTACTGTGGACTTAAACTTGTTTAAACTTAACATTTGAATATTATCTGGGATTTTATTATAATATCGCACACATTGAGATCGAAACGACTTGTTAATTTTTTTGGAGCCTAGAGGCAGGTACAAGAAGTTTATGTTTAAAAGAATGTACTTATATCACTTTTTTTTACAGAAGTGATCTTTATTTTTATGAAGGTAAACCAGATTTTCATAAATATGTTGCTACGCTACAGTCAATATGTTTCTTTAAATTTCTGTCTCAGTGATTCACGATTGCCTAAGTTATAAATTGCTCGAATAGCCCTCTTCTGCAGCACGAAGACAGATTAAAATCTTTGGCATTCCTTTACAGTAGAATACCATACGACATTATAGTATGAAAATAACTAAAATAAACTAATCTGGCTGTTTCAACATCAGTCAGTTCACGAATTTTTCAAACTGCGTATGCTGCTGAGCTGAGTCTATTCGATAATTTATCAATATGAGGGTCCCATTGAAGCTTAGAATCAAGAGTAATGTCTAAGAATTTCGTGGGATCCACTAGCTCCAACTCGTCTTCTTTAACTAGCATAGTGGTTGTTATCTGTTTAAAGTTTGGAGTAGTGAATCGGATACATGAATGCCCCGTTTCTATAATCAAGAAACCATTCGATTTGCTTACGGACGGTAAAATTTTCGTTGAAAATTCAACGAAATTTTACCGTCCGTAAGCAAAACGAATCGTTTCTTGATTATAACAAACGGGGCATTGGTCTTTTCCCCATTAAGAAGTAAGTTTTTAACCTTAAACCAGCGAACCACTTTCGAAATAGCATGGTCTACGTCGTCAAAGTTTGTACACATACGTTTTAGACTAAATAAGAGTGAAGTATCATCCGCAAACAACATCCCAAACTTTGAACTATCGCATTCGATGACCTTCTCAGCCTGTGACCGTAGCCAGTGCAATCACTTCAATCAACCAAAGTAAATATTACTGCAGTCGATAAATATTAATGAAAGTGTATTTAGTGAGTGTGTCGTGTTGTGTCAGTGCCGGGCCTGCTGGCGCAGCAGCAGCAGCAGCTGGCGTACGCGGCGCTGGCCGCCATGCTGCGCAAGGACATGCCCAACATCAACGACAACCAGATACGGGACATGCTGCCGCTCATCTACAACTCCAACCCTGGCGTGAGTGCTACGCATATGTTTTTCACTTTTTTTAGTTACAGGGTTCCCCCTATCTTTACGCCGCACTGTGGCAATAACGTTCTAATAAGTACTACTTAATATGTATAAGTAACGCAATCATTTTATATTTGATTTTGATAATGATTAATGTAACTGCATGCTAGAGTCATGCCCTTTCAGTGATTTAAATAAGTGTTATTTGTTTCAAATACACCCCTGTATATAAAATGAATCCCTATTTCCTTTGGTCACGCCATAACTTGAGAACGACTTAATCGATTTCAGTCATCTTTTTTTATATGTTTTCTAATACTTTGTAGAAGGTTCTTACGGAAAAAAAGAATCCACGGGAACGAAGTCGCGGGCAACAGCTAGCAATCAATAAACTGTACCTACCACTAACTTATTTTTGTCACTATGAAAGCTGATAGACACGTGTTCTTAACAACACAATTGCTTCCGAACAAGATATAATATACACCGTGTTTTCTATCTCAGTGTTTTTACGAAAACTACGTTATCAGACCATGATATACAATATATCTACATAAACAAAATGTATAAAAACGCAATTTTTTTTTTATAAATAGGCACTTTAATATTTGCGATTTTGATTCAAACATGACTGCAACATAGCATTGCTTATGAATAATATCAATAATATTATGGCGCGGTGTGTGTTTACGTTAGACGCGAGCGCATCGTTCCCCCCGCCCGTAACCCCCGCTCCTTTTGTTACCCAAAATTTCGTCTATGTAAGTAGGTCAGTGTGCTATTTATTGTGAAACACGTAGGACGTAGGACGCAGGACGCTGACCGCAGTGCGTGTGTGCGCCTTCCGCGCGTAAATAAGTAATGTCTTCGTACTCGAACGTGGAGTGGTTAGACATGGTGCAGTTTTATGCTACTGCTGAAGATAATCTGGCGGAGGCTAGGCGACTCTACGCTCAGCCAGAGCATTTGGATTCGCTACGTACACGCGGCACCATGAATCCACGGGTACACCTACACTACACCTGTGACTACCCTGGCAACCACACGACGTCTGTTGACGTGGACAATACCAAGTGCCTACACATGGTCAGGCTCGAGGACGACCTCACCAATACTCTCCACAATTAGAGGAAAATATCCTCTAATTGTGGAGAGTATTGGTGAGGTATTAAAGATATTTTTTGAAGAAGATCCACGCCGTAGTACAAGGAAAGCAGCGGGACGGTTTGGTGTTAGTCACTACTTCATGTGGCGGCTACTGAATCAAATAGGAGTGCATCCATTCCACTTCAGACGTACACAGACTCTTCATGGCGACAACGACCCACAATACCGTGTTACCTTTTGTCACTGGTTTAATAACCAGTACGTTTATGTTTTGGTGCTCTAATGAGCTCCAAAACATAAACGTACGTACGTACTTATCTGAACCAAAAATACACTAATAAATGGATTGGGCGAGGCGGACCCGTGCCATGGCCGCCAAGAAGCCCTGTTTTAACACCGCTAGACTTCTTTTTGTGGTCGGAAATTAAAAGAATTGTGTATCGGGATGAAGCTCGTAGTGCGGACGATTTAAAAAGAAAAATAGTGTGTGCCTTTGACGAAGTGAAAAGAGAAACAAATACATTACGATCCTTAAAAGAAAAGTTTAAGCAACTGCTTCAATACCGTTACTTTTTAGGATTAAAGTAATACGATAATAGTGTTAAGTGATTTGATTATCAAATTGTTGTACATAAGAAAACTGATTCAAATTTTTTAAATGCGCCTGAATTGCTTATTAAATTTTTTGTTGTTATGACTTATGTTATGAGCCACCAATCATAATTAATTACTACTTATTTTATTATGTTGCGTTATTAAGGTGTTATTCGATGGTCCTAATCCCGATAAAGTATGAAGGGAAAATTAGAATAATTTTAAAGCTATTTTGATACAGTAGGTCATTAGTTTACCTACTAAGGCATCGACCTTAGAGATCGGGCGATCGTACGACACACACCGCGTAAGTACGAGTACTACACATCGCGTTGTATCAACGTGAAAAGTAGATTTTGAAGAAAACGCCGGGCTGGATAATTACATTTTTTTTGTTTTTTATCTTTAAATAAATGCTGTAGAAAGCATATATATTATGGTCTGATAACATAGTTTTCGTAAAAACACTGATATAAAATACACGGTGTATACTGTCCTCGCCAAGAAGTTTCATGAATTTACACTTATCACAATATATATTTACATAAAAAGTGTTAAATTTAAATATAATAATCATTTGACACATCTCACATGTAAGTTACATTGTCTTGGAAGAATTTCATAAATTAATTGGCGTCTTTGGTGTATATAAAATTAATTTAAAACGAACATTTATATATCACGCGATTAACGAGATCAGGCAGATATGTACTATATATTAAACTAAATAGAATGAAATATAAATAATGAATGTTTTATATTTATTTGTTTAGATGTTCGGTGGATATGACTACGGCGTAAGTTACATGTGTTACTTAGTCCCTTGTATATTTAGTTGTATACGCCAATTTATCCGGACGCCGTTAGAACAATGTATTTTGTGTTCAAGCATGCACATTTTCATTATTTTGTAGTGTGCGCAAGGATTAGGCCAAACTGACACGAATCATGTACTGGATATCTATCTATATTTTATTGTTTTAATCTTAAAATATCAGTGTAAATAACCCGATTTAGTATGCGTTTTTAATTTTATTGTAAAAAACCAAGCGGTACCAAAGTGTACAATTTTACCTTCAGAGTCGTAAAATTGTTATAAAAACTAAGTCACATCATACTCATGCTACAAGCATAAGCATTTACTTGTTATTCTTCGGTGTTGTCAACGTAGACGATCTTGAAAATAACTTTTGTTTCTTATAACTGCCGTGTGTCGTTCACGTCAGTTCGGCCTGTCCCTATCGAAAATAATTTGTTGACGTAATATGTAACAATATCGTTTTAATGTTGTAGTTGATGCAGAAGATGGGTGAAATATACAAGTACGCTCAACCGGGAATGATGAATCCTGCTATGATGAATCCTGTTATGAATGCTGGTATGTTTTTTAAATATATTATTTTTTAAATTATATTAAATTTAAAATGATTTCTATTTAGGTGATTATACGAATTCGAGTGTGACTGCTTTTTGGACAAACTAACAAACAATAAGATCATTTTTGCTTGAAATATAGAATTAAAAACATTCTTTTTAATTAAAACGTTCGTAAAAACATATTAAGGTTTCGTTATCAAAACCTATAGGGTGTTTCCCATTGACCTAGAATCATGAAATTTGTTAAGAAGCAAGGTCTGACAGTAAAGAAAAAAATCCAAAAGTGGTTAATTTGTTATTATATCACATAAAAAAAAAACAGTTTTTGTGATCACAAACTTATATTTTGCAGTTAGAAAGTTAGTATGGAGTGGGAGTGTATTTTTAGAACTTCAAAGTTAAATTTGTCTTTCGAAATAGAATCACAAAAATCTTCGACATGGATTCCCGAAATGGACGTACTAACTACACGTTCGCTTTCGGAACTCTCGGTGTGCAAGTCAGTCTCGCACTTGTCCGGTTTTTTTAATACAATCTAGGCCAAAATAGTAATTATACCGAATATGAATATTGCGTTGATTGGTAACCGTCACCGTCACAGGCGGAGGCGCGGGCGGGGCGGGCGGCGCCAGCGGCCTGCAGTACGAGCCGCCTTGGCAGCGCCAGCACCAGCAGCAGCAGCAGATGCGGATGCAGCAGCTCATGCAGCAGCAGCAGAACGTTAGTACTCACCGCATTCTGATACACTTAAGTCTACTCTACCGTCATTGTCGATCGGACCCGAAGCGGCTTGTAGTTCCACCATATATAATAGTTTGTGCCGTTCGAAGCATATTGTTACAATACAATAGTTAATTCAATCATTCAAGAAGGTATATCTTCTTGAACTGAATTAATTATGTATCAATTAAACTTTAGTAAAACTAAAAAAATCACACTTTAATAGCGAAACAGAGTTTCACTATCCACTTCTAAGCTTCATCATCAAAACGAATCATGAGCCCAAATTTAAAGTGTTTACTAGTAGTCACTGAAGAGTTCCACTGCATCACCCCGATCACCGATTTAAAATACCAAATTATAGTACCTATTGTCGTCCAAAGTACATACAGGGCGTTAGTGAAACGGTCCCGAAAACGAAGACAGACAGACAGAAAAAAAATCGATACCGAACTCATTTCTTTAATTTTATTTTTACCATTTTTCACGTTCCTCCATCATGTTAATGGCTAAATGAAACGATAATTTCATAAAAATAAATAAAAAACAGATGACGCTCGGGTACTGTACGGGTATTGTGCTGACGTGACGGAGCGTGAAAACTGCTAATATAAAAGTGTAAAAAGATAGTGTTTTTTCATCAGGATCGGTTTTTTTTCTGACCCATCATCAAAGGTATCATTAGCACTATCGTCTGTTTTCGTTTTCGGGAGCGTTTCACTAACACCCGGTATACATACGAAGTTTCAATTCCATACGAAAATTAGAAGTAGGTTAAAATTAACTTCAAGGTTTGTTTACCCAGTTAGTTATAAGTAAAACTTATATAAGCGTGTTAAAAAGCAGGAGCTTAATAAATAAGATCAATCGCGCAGGAATAGACCTAAGCCTTATGGCTTTCCTATCTAAAATTAGTATTAAACATTACAAACACTATGCCGCAAACGCGTTTGAGGTACTTAAATATATTATTATGGTCGAATAAGAAACACCGTACCGAATATTGAAATAGTCAGACAAAAAATCATTACAATTTTCGGCCGGAAAATTAATATATATTTTTTTTCATTTTAATTAAATATATATTAAAAAAAAAAAAAAAAACAAATATATATAAATAATAAAAATAATAATATAATAATAAACTATAAATATAATACACTGTATATACTGTATATTTTATAATCTCGTACTATATGTATTGTGATAAGTATAAACAGAAAGAGGTTTTTGTAAGTTTTTGCCGTAGCTCAAACTTACACGTTCTATATGCTCCATAGGCACCATAAAGAATAAAGGTTCTGATTCAACGTTTTAATTAAACACGGCCCTTTTCACCTCATATTTTTAAGACTCGCAAAAAATCAAAACCTACAAATAAAGTTATAATTGACCGTCATGGGGGGAAAGGGTATCTTATGTTTTCTTTAAATTAATGATATTTTATTGTAAAGCAAATGGGTGCGAAGTTCTATGCGGGCGGTCTGGGCAGTCGCGACCCCATCGCCATGGCGCTGCAGCAGC